>BRDA01000819.1:45945-60850 GCA_036984385.1 Crenuchus spilurus
GTTGTTTATGGACTAATATCTCCTATTCTAGTGATTAATAGTGTTTATTGATGTTGTTTATGGACTAATATCTCCTATTCTAGTGATTAATAGTGCTTATTAAGGTTGTTTATGGACTAATATCTCCTATTCTAGTGATTAGTAATGTTTATTGAGGATGTTTATTGACTAATATCTCCTATTCTAGTGATTAGTAATGTTTATTGAGGTTGTTTATAGACTAATATCTCCTATTCTAGTGATTAATAGTGTTTATTGAGGTTGGTTATGCACTAGGTTCTATACAAACATCTGTATATCAGTTTAGCCCCACCCATTTCTCACTGAAGTGAACACATCATTTACATACATTAGTCTTTAAGGCACAGTAATAAAAAAGTCTGTTTAATTGTAAGGGGAGAACATGATTATGTAAACATATACCCGATAAAAATAGGATCCACCCTTTAATAATGTTCACAGCTCTGAAACATTAACCTGCCTATGTAGTTAAGTAAAAACATTGGAAAGTGGTGGATTTCCATTGATATTTTCTTCAGTTTTATTCTGGTCATGGTACCTTTCCCTAAAGCCTGAAGATTTCCTAAGTAGGTCTCCCACCCAGGGCATGTTCAGTGAGTAATGATGATGATTAGTGTGTAGGTATGTTTCTCCTTGGTGGTCCTCACCTTGACCACGGTGCCGCAGGTCTTCAGGCTGAAGTGCAGGTTGATGTGAGTGCCATTAGAGACTCCACGGCAGGAGGAGTTAGACAGAAATAACTCCAGCCCACCCACGAGGTCTTTGGGAACAGAAACCTCTATAGAACTGGGCTCACACTGCACAGGGACTGTACGGGATACACACACAGCTACTTAAAGCTCGTTTTTAATAGAGATATTTCACATATTAATAATTATTCCAATATTTTGATGCAACATGCACTGTGAACAGATTTGGGCATTACACATAGAAGAAAATAATCTTATTCATAAATGATGATTAATAGCATCTTTTCTAGGGAAGCGTAATATACCAGCAGCTGATAAATAAATGATAATTATCTGCTCTATACTGTCATTAGGGCTGATATTCTCAAATGATAAATGTGCCATATTTTTTAACTTATACACTGGGAATTTTCCTTCTTAGTCCCGACAGCGTCTTCTGCTGGCCAATTTGAGATTCACTGTAAAGGCCACCGATTGCTGTAATGTAGCATGAACTTTACATCATATTACATTAATTAATGTAATCAAACAAAATATACTCATTAATCTGTTCTAAAGTGTCTGATGATAATCAAAATGATTAACTGAAGCAATATGTCCCAAAAGAAATAATGAAAATCCAATTAATCTGTTCCAGACACTCTAAAATATGAACAAAAATACATTTTATATAGAATAACTATAGTTTTACATACAGAACACAATGAGAA
Organism: Crenuchus spilurus; assembly: GCA_036984385.1. Lineage (NCBI taxonomy): Eukaryota > Metazoa > Chordata > Actinopteri > Characiformes > Crenuchidae > Crenuchus > Crenuchus spilurus. Next base: position 47,366 of record BRDA01000819.1, read on the forward strand.
ATAAATACAAAAGACTAATGAAATGGATAAAAGAACATTTACAGGTTTACGCTCTGTTTTAGAGAGTGCTGGTGTGGTCCAGCCAGTAGCCTTTGTATTGTACGCCCGTTCTCTGGGTTCTCGGCTGCTATTTGTTTTTGCACCTGTTTTCAGGTAGTATTGCTGCGAGCCGTCACTTTAGTGTGATGTGTTTTAGTTTGTTTTGAGCTTTATTATTTAGGTGCTTCTCGAGCCTTTTGTTTTTTTGTGAACATGGTCCTGTCACATCTTAGTATATGTCTGTTTCTGGCACACTCAAACAATTACAAAAAAAAACCACTGGAAATGTTTCAGATGAACACACAGAGTGATGCTCATCAAGAAACAAAGCCAGATTGAATTTCAAAAATGTGGATGAATGTTTTGTTTTCATGAAATCAGTGGCCAGTCACGTGAGCACTAACTAGGTGGATGAACAATATCTGATTTGTACAATGAACAGGACAAACGATAGCCAAGCTTCCACTGCAGTTTATATTTTGGGTCTGATATCAGTATAATAATCAGATTACCATTTATCATATTCAAAATCCCGTATTGATGCATCGCTAATATTTACTACAGAAGTAAAAGTAGATAGATTGAGCTGACCCTGACAGGTGCGTTTGTCCTCCCCCAGTGTCAGGCCTCTGGGGCAGTGGCAGTAATATGAGTCCTGCTCGTCTGCACAGCCGTGACTACAACCTCCGTTCACATTGTGGCATCCTGCGATATCTGCACACAGAACACAGAACATTAACAGCACCCAGCTCTCTGCACACAGTTTGGATGTAAAGCAGGAGTTTGATTAAACATGATAGATGTCTCAACTGTGTTCAGTCATGACATGTTTGGCAATTTGAAGCTTTGTTAGTTTATAACTGGAGCTGTGATGCTGAATTTCATGAAGAGAACACATCTGCAACTGTTAAGCATGGTGGTGGATTGATCAGGGAACATTTCTTGGGTAGAGTGAAGAAAAGATTCAATTATATACCTGCAACCTTCTGTAAAAAAGCTAAATATGACGGTTTCTTCAACAGGATAATGATCCTAAACACACCTTAAAATCTACAATTGACAACCGCAGGAGGCATAAGCTGGCAGTTTTGTCATGGCCCTCCAGTACCCTGACCTACAGGGGGTGATGTTTATGGTGGGGGGGGTGACAATTTTTCTCATTTTGAAACGGTAAAAAATGGAAAATATTGTTTTTGTCAAAACTTCTCTTAACCAGCTCAAAGCACATTCAGATTGTCAATCAGCTACACTTGACATGAGTAAAAAGGATCACTGTGTCATATATTTAGTTACAAGTGTTGATTCTGGTTTAAAATCTTTATTCATGTTGAATAAGTCCCCCAAAATAGAACTGAACACACATTTTCTGCTGAACAGTGACCTCTAGTGGTACAAATCTGAATTGTAAGATGAGACTTACTAATGTCTTACTAGTGCTGTGCAGCCTGAAAAAAATCATTTCTAGGACTACAAATCTAAAAGCTCATGTATTTTATTGTTCTGCAGTAAATTGGAAGCATGTGCTGTTATATTACAAATCATAAAACACTTTCCAAACATTTAAAGGCTTGTTTCATAGAAACATTTTGTATTTTTTTTTATGTAATTGCTGTATAAAAACATAGATTTGGACATGTTGATTCAGATGCAGCATCCAATAAAGGGGAGCTTCAGAGATTAATATTGTTAATCAGATTTGACTTGGCCAAATATTACTCTACCATTTGGAGGACTTAGATCAGGTTCAGATTTAGGATCAACTCGTGAACATATTCAAGCAAGTAAAGGTAAGAAGTAAACATTTTTAAGGATAAATTCAGTTTTCTTTTTGGTGACTAGTGGTCAGTACAGGGTTCTTAGACACAGTTAAGATGAGATAAGATAATCCTTTATTAGTCCCACAGTGGAGAAATTCAAAATGTCACAGCAGCAAAGTTTAATTAGCATCACTGTGAGCAGTTCTGTTTTACTCTGATATGAATTTGGCAGTGGTGTGTACAAAGTACTCAACTCTAGTACTTAAGTAAAAGTATTGATACTCATGGTCAAAATTTACTCAACTACAAGTACAAGTTGCTCAGTCAAAAGTTTAAAGTACTGAAGTACTTTATAAAATACTTAAGTATTCAAAAGTACATGCATTTAAAAATACTCAAGTATTCAAAAGTGCAAATTATATTTTCTAATATCAGTACATTGCTGTATTGTTTTGAGTTCTCTTACAGAACCTTGTAACTTGCTAAAACCATCTGATGATATTTTGACATGTAGAACCACTCTGCAACAAAAAGTCTACACCACCTGTAAAACTTCAGTAGGGATGAGCAAGTACACCACTATCTGTATCTGTTCAACCATCTAAATCAGCGGTCCTTTTGCAAGCTGCCCCATCCCCCCAATGCTGCTTCAATGCAGTTCGCCCCCCCCCCTCTTCTGACAGGCCCCCTTCCCCAACCACCACCCTACCCCAGCTGCCTTAGATTATGTGTGGAATACATGTCTATATTACCAAGTTGAACTGACATCATTAGGTTCAATCATATGAGAAATGAATAGATTTGATCATTTTATCATTATAAGAAAAATAACTTCACTATATAGATTTCTATAATATCATAGATATATTTTCTTTTTATTTAAAATAATTATAATTTCCTTATGACACAAAAAAGCCTTGTAGTATGTGTGGAATGTGTGTCTATTTAAGTTTCACATCATTAGGTTTAATAACATGAGAGTTTAATTAATTACTTTTATAATTGTGCATAAAACAAATGTTAGAAAAAATACACAAGACAATAATATGTGAATATGTATCAAATACTGTACATGTGTCACATTATTACTAACTTAATAGAAAAAGAAAAAAAAACATGAAAAAATCATGAAAATGGCTAAAATTAATGTAACACTTCTCATTTCTTCTGGGAATTGTGAAACACTGCAGCATGTAGTGGGTAATTTTGAGACGGTCCCTAACTCTAGCTTGTAGTCAGAGCAAACAAGGCTAAGCTCCTGCGTCATCTGTCATAATAAGTGAACTTTACTAAGTGTTGTGGTTGTAGTTTGTTGTCTTTTGTTTCACCACCAAACTGTAAGTGTGCTGGTGAATCTGCGTTTAGTTAACTGGTGAGGAAAAGCGGAATTACAAATATCAAACGAGTGAGTAATATTAAAGGCACAGTATGTAGTTTCCAGCGACATCTAGTGGTTTAGTTTCCATATTGCAACCAACTGAAGACTCTTTCCACAGCCCCTCCCTTCCAAACACGAAGGAGTCTCTACGGTGGCCCTAAGATCTCATATATCTTAGATACTCCTGAACACGATGTCTAATAGCAGCTTTAGAGCTACTGATATGTCAAGTGTTAAGATTAATTTTAATTAGAAATTTAGGAAATGTAATATGTAAAATTATAGCTACGATGCAGACGAAACATATTTTCTGCACTTCAGTAGTGCTATTGTAAACATTAGCTGTTTTCTGTACAAACACAAGATAATGTAACAAAGTAAACACATCAAACTGCTTCACTGTAGACAGATAATGCAGGCAGGATACACATTTTTCTCTAGTCAAGGTAAGCTTGCCATTCTCTGAAGAAGGCACTTCAGCTGATAAGAGTTCACACATCATACTGTGCCTTTAAACCCCATCCAGCTGATTTGGGATGAAGTGAAAAGTAAAGCAAACCTACAAGTGCCAACATTTATGTGAGGTTCTGCAGCAGATTAGTGAAGAACTGTCTGAAGAATGTTTGATGTCTGTTGTAGAAAGAATGTCACGAGTGTGTTCAGCTGTTATATCTGACAAAGGTGCAAAGACACATTTTGTGTATAAACTGATTCATGAGTTCTTATTTAAGTCCTATACTTTCATTTCAGAGTGTAATCAGACATTAAACTCAGTCATTTTACATACAAATCTAGAAACTAAAACTTTTAAAACTTGAATGGTAGTGTATTTATTACAACTGTCACTATGGCCTGACAGTAGTACATGAGACAGATCATCTGAATAAATTAGTCTGCTCTGGAGCCACCGAGTTGTCCCCCAAATTAAATCAACTAATCAGAGTCAGGCAGAGTGTCTGAGGAAGCTTCATCACTGCTCATATGTGTACTACACACTCCCACTACAGAGAAGAAGAGCGAGAGGCCTAGAAATAATATTTTCAGCTCTGACTGTAACAAATGTGACATTATGTAAAAATGTGTGAAATTTCTACAGCAACTCTACTATAACAAATTACAGCTGATTAATATATATAAATATATTAAGCAAGGCACCTAACCCCCAACTGTAAGTTGCTCTGGATAAGAGTGTCTGCTAAATATATATATATATTGTTTTTTTTTTATTATTGTTTTGGGTCTTACCATTGCAGGTGTGGCCGTCTGGATCCAGCACTTGGCCAGGGCTGCACTCACACCTCCAGGAGCCTTTTGTGTTCACACACACTTCAGCACAACCACCATTGCCTTTCTCACACTCATTCACATCTTATGCACACCACATGAACAGACAAAAAATGACAGTGAGTCTTATTTTCTAAGTTACACATAAAAGGGCGGATTCATCTGAAAGCTGAAACTCTCTTCAGTCTACTCATTGTGTTCATTTCTGACTATTTTGAGCTACTAATTAAATGTTGTGCTTAAAATAAACCCTGTGTCATATATTTAGCTACAATAAGTGTTGATAAAAATTCAGCAGAACAGTGACCTCTAGTGGCACAAATCTGAGCTGTAAGATGAGACTACATAATGTCCCTTCAGTGTGGTGCAGCCTGAAAAAAATAATTTCTAGGACAAGATGATTTCAGATTATTCCTTAGTTTCACCCTCTACCTCCCAAAATGTCTTTACATCCACAGATTTGACTTACAGCTTAATGCCTGGTCAAATATTACTCTACCATTTGGTGGACTTGGGTCAGGTTCAGATTGGATGCAACTAAATACAGAAGATCCTGGATGGGTTCAGACAGGCTACATTTGGGTTCACAGGGCTATAGATCAGGCAGGATAGATTTGGGTACAGCTAAGAATTTCAGGCTTGATTAAATCTGTACTTTGGCTCACCCAGGCAAGTCTGGGCATCTGGTCCCAGTACAGTCCCAGCTGGGCAACGACATTCTGGTTCCAGTGGACAGTCAGGACCACTGCACTCCACTTCATCACAGATGTCATAGAAATCTACACAAACAAGCAAAAAACATCATATTTACATTTCAGAGACAGCAGAAATGTAGATCTCATCCTACAGGAGGATGGACAGACTTACGGCCGCAGTAAACATGGAAGCATACAGAGGGTCGTGGCAGGCGATACACATAGTAACCCTTGGCACAAGCCTTGATGTCCACTGTCCCATGCCAATGACAGCAGTCGTCATTGAAGCTGGCACACGTGGGCACTGTTACAATACCATCAGCAGGTTGTGGGTGGCTACCATTGAGCCAAATGGGCGCATGGGTGCCACAGTGGTTCTCCTCAATGCAGAAGGTGGGCATTGCATCACCAGCCATGCCAGTGAAGCGGTACCACTCTCCAGCCACATGGCGGTCACAAAGGGGCACACCAGCCGAGTTGTTGACATGGTAATCAGTGTTCCGCCAGGGCTCATTTAGACTGATGTAGGCCAAGCAGGGGTCTGGAGCTGCACAGAAGAAGCAAAGGTATTACAAAATAAATTCACCCCAAATGTACGAATGCTGAAAATACTGTATGTGAAAAAAATTGTGCTGCATTAAAAAAATCTGAATATTGTGAAAATGTTCATTGTTCATAATTTCATTAAAAAAAGTAAACTATCATATTTAAATTAATTAAAATATATTTCAATCCTTTCTTGTTTTACTGATGATCAGTAGGGCTTATTGCTCCAAATCCAGAATCTCAAATTATTAGAATACGTAATTTAAAGTTTGAGTAAAATTACTATTCAAACAGTGCCAACATTAAAACACAAAGGCAAAAAAACGTCACTTTATATGCAAATGAATAGAAAATATTTGACAGTTTAACTTTTCTTATATTCTAATTTTAGGAGATTCACTAGTACAATAAATACTACTTATTGAAGAAAATTACAATGCTAATACTGCTAATCCACAAACATTTGTACACAGTGCTAAATAGTAATAAACTGGCCTCCAATTTAACTTATTATAAATAACATAGTATTAGTTTGGTCTTGTAATCAACAGCTGCTGATATTGGATGCATTAATACACTAATATAACAAAGCTAATATTGATAATAAACTAATGCTGCTAAAATAACAACAACAATAACAACAACAATTATACTACAACTAAAGTTGAATGCTAATGCTACTTGCTAAAAGTATATTAAAATGCTAACACTACTAGTAAACTACAACAGTGTGAATGCTTCAAATAAACTAACAACAAAGCTAATGTTGATAATAAACTAAGACTAACCCAGAATGCTAATGCTGCTAAAAAAAACTACAAATAAAGTTTAATGATAATGCTACTAAAAGTATATTACAATGTTAACACTGCTAATAAACTACAACTATGGTGTGAATGCTACTAATAAACTGCAATGCTTGTTACTAATGAACACTAAATTACAACTACAATGCTCATAAAGTAAAAATAAATAAAATGCTAATGCTACTAAACAACTGCAATCAAATTACAATGCTAACACAATCCATCCATCCCTCTACTGCACACATTTTGATGGAACATGATAAAAATTATTCCACATTATTTTTTGGTTCATTTTGAGACATTTTATTGATAAATTGTTTTTATTTTTTTTTGGAACCCCCCTTCAACCCAATTTTTTTTTTGTTGCCTAAAGGCGACGTTGTGCAACAATGGTACAGAATCACTGAGAAAATTATGAATTTACAAATCATAAGATTGCTTAGAGAGCAGTACAGAACCACAAACTTTTTAAAATGTCAACAATTCATTAAGTAAAAAAAGAAAAACACTTGAAACATGTTTACAAATTTGGTTTGATACAGGCGTAAATTTATATTATGTAGTGTGTCATATCATTGTACTTCATGTAAAGAGATTTCAGTCTGTATGAAACTTTAAAAAGCAATTCTTCTGTGCTGTGAAACAGAGATGTAGATTGCACTTTTTGCACATCACTTTGGGTGTTCCTGTGCACCCAGGAACTCTGCACCTTCCCTTCTTTTCACACATTATTTGCCAATGTGAGGTATTATCCAAGCGAACATCCTGGTTAGGAATGGGAGCTGTGGGCCCCTGCTTTCTCCTTTTCTCCTCGTACTGTTGGGAAATCCCACCACTGTTTCTGCCTCTCTTCCTGGCATCTTTTTTGGATTTGCACAGACTATGTGCAATTTGGGACTTGAAGGCATAAAGGCGCATGTGTTCACGTCTCATCATTCCATTGCAAACACAATCCCGTCTGTAGATGAGCCAACATGTCACCACTGCCATATCTATCAAATGAAAGACAAGGCGGTGGTACCATTTCTTTGACCTGATCTTGGTGCGATATAATGAAATCAGGGAATCCAACAAGTCAACTCCTCCCATGTGCTGATTGTATGTGGTTACTGCTGCAGGGCATGGGACCTTGATGGTTTTTTTTTGCCCTTTGTCCCATCTGTCAACATGGGATACAGGGTGAGCACCAATGTAACTACTGAGGAGGGTGACTGACCTGTTGTCATACCATTTAACTGCATGCAGCTGGGTATCTCCAACATAGGCTGTTTTTTCCTGGAAGGACCCACGACCAGATCTTTTCAGATCAGCATCTGACATCATGGAACTGCCTGGTAAACGATTAGCGCGCACTGTACCCAAACAGTGGATGCCTTGCCTGGACAATATGAGCATCAATGGGACTGAGGTAAACCTGTTGTCAAAGACCAGCTTGAAATTTCTATTCTTTGGTATTGGTTCTGCCAGGCGCAGTACTACATTCCCACTTGCCCCTATATCTGGAAGCTCAGTTGGATGGACAGCTTTCCCAGTATAAATTTCAAAATTGTGTGGAACACCATCTGATCCAGCAAGGACCAGTATTTTGTAACCCCATTTTCTTGGTTTACTGGGTAGGTACTGCTTGATTCTGCTCTTGCCCTTAAATGGCACCATTTGTTCATCAACACTCAACATCTCACACATAGAAAGTTGTTTCAGCTTGGTGAGAATGTGATTCAGGAGAGGGCGAATCTTGTATAGCTCATCGTAGTCTGCCATATCTCTTGTGGGCTGAACACTGTTGTCGCTGAAATGGAGAAATTTTTTGATGGCTTCCCACCGTGCAAGAGGCATCACATCAGCAACATGTGGAATGCGACTACTCTGGCTCCAGTACATACGTGTGGCTGGAAGTCCAAATAATGACATGTGAAGCACAGTACCAAAAAACTGTTCAAGTTCTTGAACAGTAAGGATAAGTGGCTTGGTAGGATTGCACTGGATGCTATACAGGTTTGACTCATCAACAATAAGCTCAAAGAGTTCATCAGAGAGAAGATTTTTGAAGTATTGGTATGGAGTCAGAATTTCACTGGCTGATGGAGGGACATGTAACCAGTCAGGGTGTACTGGAGAGGCAGTGGTGTGACAGGTCTTCCATCGAGGGGTCTTGGAAGAACTATTGTCATCTTCAGACAGATTATCCTCTTTATCTTCGTCTTCATCCCCACTCGTATCTTGAACGTCTATAAAAATAAATAAAAGATTTCCATTTCCAATGAAAAAACAATGATAAGTACAACTTGATCTGACCCCCTATTCTGAATGCTGTCTGCTGTATGAAATTAAAGCCCTATTTTTTCACTTCTGCTCAAACCTTTTTCTCCATTCCACTCGTCCTCACTGTCATCACTCTCTATCTCACTGTCCTCACTGTCAGATGGGATTTGCCTAACATGCTGATCTTGCACTTTTCTTCCATAGAACAACCGAGTATCCATTTTTCTGTCAAAATGTTAAAAAATGTAGTTTAAAAATAAATAAAAATATGTTTAGAGCTTGTTTTGTGCACATAAACATGTGATAATATGTGAAAACATCCAAACACATTGTCAGCAAAGACATCCCTGAAAAATACCCCTTATCGCACAACATTGAGGCAACGAAAAGAAAAACTGAATTTCTGTACATGCAAAATAATAAAAACTTCATAAAACCTGACAAAAGACTTCTCTACACCTTCATACACACACACATTCTTTTATTTACAGCTCAATTTATTTTAAATAAGATTACTAAAGCAAATAATCTTACCTTTTTCTCACACCATGTGCTCCTGTGACCATGTGTCAGAAAAGGAAGTCCCGCCTTCAAATGATGCTTGATAGTGACTCCCACATCTTATTGGACTGTTCTTTTATACTTTGTTGACCATTCTAATTGGTTGGAATCATTTAAAGAAACATGTACTCTACAATGGCCTTAAGAAAACTTTCCGTTGCCTGAGGGCAACACTGTGCAGTAGAGGGTTAACCCACCCGCTTAATTCTTATCAGGGTCACGCTTACCCCCTCACTGGGCACAGGGCAGGGCATTACACTATCCCAACTAAGCCCAGGAAAGGGCGCCAATCCATCACTGGGTGCATGCTAACACAATCCCAGTTCTGTATTAAGAGAAACATGAACAATTTCTTAGTTCTACTTTTGCTTAATGACATGCTCTATTGTGGGAACCACGACTTTAACCTGAATCCTAACTCAAAACCTATTTTTTACCCCTTAACGCTAACCATCCATACTTTTTAATATTTGTTTATGGCTTAGATTTGATCTGCAACAAATATAAGTTTACAGAGACATCTGAAATAAAACAATACCCATTAATAAAAGCCTGTATATTTATAAAACATTTTTAATTCACTATAATATTAAACTGGGGAACATAATGGACCCTGGGAACATCAGATCATGGGAACAGTATCCAAGAGGCATAGGAATGACCTGCAATACAGTATACCTCCCATCAAAACAGTTTACTTTGCCCAAAGTCTGAAATACTGACATTCCTAAAGCTCATTTTTCTTTATTAGCAGCACCATTATCATTTTTTTATTAGTGAAACTGGTTTTTCATTTAATTTACTGTGAAATAATAAAACTAATGTATCCTATAAGAGATCCTGAGGGTAACATCAAGCAGAGGCTGAAGCACTAACTGCCCAAAGAAAGATTATTAGCCTGTGAGGGACAGCAGAGCTCCTTTCTGTTATGTCAGAATTGGTCATCAGTTGCACCTTAGTCAGCTGGGTAAGTTTCAGAGATATTCATGATATTACAGAGAGAAAACAAACAGTACTGGTCAGTCAACAGGAGACAGAGGAAGCAGCTGTATGGACATGAACATTGGTGCAGTAGAGTGGACTCAGGGCCAAACACAGCCAGTATTATTTCATTTAATTTCATTTGTTGCCAATGTGATTTACATACAACAGAATTTAGCCTCTGTATGTAACCCATCTGTGCAATGAAACACACACACACTAATGAACAGACTAGGCTGTGAGAACATGTGCCCGATGCAGCAGGCAGCTCTATACACAGTGCCCGGGGAGCAGTTGGGGGCTAGGTGCCTTACTCAACATGCCTGGGGATCAAACTGGTGACCTTCCGGTCACAAGACCAGACCCCTAACCACCAGACCACAGCTGCCCAGTAGAGGAACAGAAGAGTACGGAGTAGCCTGTAGAGGAGTAAAATGTCTCTGGTCTTTGAAAGCAAATCAAATTTGAGAGCAAAACAGTAATTTCAGGTGAGCACAAGCAGTCCAGTGTTTCATTCAGTGATAAACATCCAATATGGTGTCTCTCGTCCCTGTCTTTCCTTCAAACACTCAGTCAGTCAGCAGTGAAAGCAGACAGACTGCAGATAGGTCTCTCTCTTTAGGATGTTCAGCAAATACAGGATGTGCTGGAGGCCAAGGATCACCAGGGATGCAGGTCAAGGTGATATTTTGTAAACACAAGATTCCCGAACACTGCCAGAACAAATCATTTCATCTCTTTCCTCTCCATCTGCTGCACAGGATCATCCAGGAAGCCAACAAAGACGCTCATGTTTAATTGGCCAAGTTCTTTGACAGCCCCTATAGCTACCTGACCTGATTAGCGTGTTTGAAATCAACTGTACATTTGAATTTATTTTGAACTAATTTCAATGTTCACATAGACATACTTCGAGGCAAAGCCTTAGAATGACAGCTAAAAACCTCTTTTATAAAATGTTCCAAGAAGAATTATATCTCTAAGCCAGTAACCAAACCAGAACCAAACCTTTAAACCTCTTAAATAGCCTAGAAACACACATGGGTCCAGGATCATACCCTACTCTACTGCCCACATTGGAGTTCAAATGGACTTTCTGGCTGTTATCATTGCTCCCACTATCATCATTCCTGTCCCACTACTGTCACCATACCAGCTCACCTGAACATTACAACAAGATCATATGATTATGATTGATCGCACTCTTAGAATTAGCAGACCAGAGGAGGATGGGTCCCCCATGTGAGTCTGGTTCCTCCCAAGGTTTCTTCCTCCAGCTCTGAGGGAGTTTTTCCTTGCCACTGTCGCCGTTGGCTTGCTCACCGGGGATTAGGGATTAATGATTTGATGTCTGTTATTACTAACCCTGTAAAGCTGCTTTGTGACATCAGTTGTAAAAAGCGCTTTATAAATAAATTTGATTGATTGATTGATCAATTCCTTCCATTCATCAATAATAATAATACATTTTATTTTTAGGTGCTTTTCAAGGTACATGCAAATAAAATCAAACAATGACAAGACATTACCAGTAGAGTTATTAAACAAAATCATAAATAGAACAAGACTAGTGGGTAAAGAGAAGAGGAAATCATATAAAGTTATACTTAACCTAAGGTAAACGTAAATGTCTTCATTTGAGATTTAAACATGCATAAAGAATGAATATTCCAAAAGTTCCAGAGGTGAGGAGCAGCATAATTAAAGGCTCTGGACCCCATAGTAGCAGAGCGAATGAGGGGTATATTGAGAAATGAAGATGAAGATCAGAGATATATGGAGATGCTTAATTGTGAAGGGCCTTAAACATAAGAAGCAGAATCTTATATTCTATTTGAGATTTAACAGGCAGCCAGTGAAGTTGAAGCAGCTGAATTCTGAAGCAGCAGAAGTTTAAGGAGAAGCTTAGAGGGCAAACCAACCGACATATGAATTTGGCAAACATTTAAAAATCAGTAAATTAGATACAAAGCACTTACCTATGATCTGAGCAACAGACACAGTCTGTTGGAGAGCAGCCAGAGCCAAGAACACATCCACCAGCAATGGAAGCGCCATGGAGTGTTTGGTTCAGTGGTTCTGCTTCAGGCTCATGTGAAGTTTGTGGAGAAAGGCTGGGCTTTAATACTGGAGTCAGTTATCTCAGTGATTTATGGCCTGGATTACTGTATTTTTGTGGCACAGTGGACAGGACATCTGTCTCACCTTGACCTCTTGTCCTGTCCCCTCATCCCTGTCTGCAAAACACCGCTCCGGCCAGTGACAAGACCATCCTCTCATTGTTCCTGGTCCCAAGCGTCTCCTACACCAGCTCTGTGGGCCACTACTGAGCCCCATAATATACTATAAATATTCAATTTTTCATAGCTCTGAAAAAAATGAAGAGCACACTGCAAATGATCAGTTTATCGGGTTTAATAATCAGTCGACTGATTATCAGCCCAGAACAATAATCATATGCAAGTTATCATTTTTTTCAGATCAGCAGAATCAGCTCTTGTGTTTCCATGCCAATAAAAGCATTTTAAAACACAATAGATGACTTGGTTCCTTAAACCATCACCGAGAGTACATTTTGCATTTCTTTTGGAAATCAAAGTCCCATATTCTGGAGGAAGAGAGGAGAGACAAACACTCCAACCTGCTTGAGGTCTTGTATGAAGTTTCCACAGTCAGTGATGGTTTGAGGAGACATGTCATCTGCTGGTGTTGGTCCACTGTGATATATCAAGTCCAAAGTCAGCGCAGCCTCTACCAGGACATTATAGAGCACTTCATGCTTCCCTCTGCTGACAAGCTTTATGGAGATGTGGATTTCCAGCAGGACTTAGCAGTTGCCCACACTGCCAAAAGTACCAACACCTGGTTTAATAACCACAGTATCACTGTGCTGGGTAGTAAACTCACCTGAGCTAAACCTCACAGAGCATCTATGAGCTACTGTCAAGAGGAAGATGAGAGACACCAGACCCAACAATGCAGACGAGCTGAAGGCCGCAAAGCAACCTGGGCTTCCATACCACCTTAACAGTGCCACAGGCTGATCACCTCCATACCACCTCAACAGTGCCACAGGCTAATCACCTCCATGCCACCTTAACAGTGCCACAGGCTGATCACCTCCATACCACCTCAACAGTGCCACAGGCTGAACACCTCCATACCACCTCAACAGT
>BRDA01000820.1:14831-35679 GCA_036984385.1 Crenuchus spilurus
ATTCTATCATATCATTATTTATTTAACAAACATTAGGCCAGAATGCAGAAGCAGTTTGTAAAAATTTAAGTTCACCCCTAATAATCAACAGCTTGTAGATCCACCTTTAGCAGCAATAACTTGAAATAATCGTTTTCTGTGAGACTTTACCAATCTCTCACATCATTCTGGAGGACATCTGGCCCCCTCTTCTTTACAATATTGCTCCAGTCCAGTGAGGTTTGCGTGCATTTGTATACGCAGAGGTCTCTTAAGGTCCCACCACAGCATTTCAGTTGGGTTGAGGTCTGAACTCTGACTGGGCCACTGTAGAATGATGGACTTAATATTGTTTGCAAATGGCCTGATAACCCTTCCCAGAATGATGGGCAGCTTCTCTGCTGTTCTCTGTCCTTTCTGGCATTGTGTTAACACACCTATAGAGGTGCTCCCACTTCCTGATGATCAGTTAATCAAGGGCATTTGATTAGCAGCTCCTGACTGAAACTCACCTTCTTTATTCCTATGGAGGCAAAGGCTGTATGTCATTTAAATAATGACACTGTCAGATCAGTTCTGTGTTGTTCATCTGAGGTTGGAGTTAATGTTAAAAGCCTTGTAATGACCAGATGATCTTTATTGTCCTGACACATAAAACCATAGAATTCTAGATAAATAAATAGAGTGACTGATGTGTGAGAGAGTAAAGAGGTGTACTAATGCTTATAAACACCACAACTGAGCTACAAAAGAGTGTCTACTATAGTAGATTGAGTATTTGGAGCAGTAGCATTTGTGCACAACTAGAAAAATTATTTTGTTCTGTAGTAAACTTGTTGTCATAGAAAGTGCTAGGTGACCCCAAATGTTTGAGTGGTAATGTTTGTATGTTAATGCTCTCTTAGTCCTCATTTCCTAAATGTAATTTTAGCCTGTGCAAAAGTGATGGCACAGTACATATGGCATGATTTATAGGTTTTTTTTTCCCTTTTAAAAGTGGTTTTAAAGTTTAGTTAAAAGTCTCTAGCTGTTATTATAAAGGTTAGTCTAACTTATTTTTGCTGTTATAAAGACACCAATTAGTCAGTTATTAAAAAATGAGTAGGCTTAAATATGCACTACTGGTCAAAGGGTTTAGAACGGTTTTGCATTAAAAATGATTGAGTTTAATGTCTGAAATGAAAGCACAGAAGTTATATAAGACATCATCAAATCAATTTATAGACTAAAATGTATCTAAACTTTGGACTCATCATTTGGCAGCTGAACACACTCGTGACATTCTTTCTACAATAGACATCAAATACTCTTCAGACAGTTCTTCACTAATCTGCTGCAGAACGTCACATAAATGTTGGCTCTTGCAGGTTTGCTTTGCTTTTCACTTCATCCCAAATCAGCTGGATGGGGTTTAAGTCTGGAGACTGTGCTCCACTCCATGTTTTCAAGCTGACCATCTTGTTTTTTCCTGAGGTAGTTCTGGCAGAGCTTGGACTGATGTTTTGGGTCATTGTCTTTCTGCAGGATGAACCCCTGACCAACTAGGCACAGACCTGAAATGTTTTAAAACTTCTGACTGGTAGTGTATATATATAACAAACATAACACATAATCTGAATGTTTGCTGTTTCAGGGTGGCGAACAGAGAGCCGTCCCCACAGCGTTCTTTCTTCCAACGAGTTTTGAGAGCTGCTTTCCCCCTGCACCTCCTCTTCCTCCTGCTGCTCATCCTCGCCTGCCTGGTGCCACTGTCTGAGCAAGACTACAGCTGCACTCTGTCCAATAACTTTGCCCGGTCCTTTTATCCAATGCTGCGCTACACTAACGGACCTCCACCCACCTGAGACCCCCCCACACACGTATATATACGGACATCAACACTGACCAACTGGCTGGCCTGCTTCTAAAGCTGACCCATCCAAACTTTCAATGCACTAAGGTGTGCGAGAGCATCATGCTACTGTCCAAAAATTTATTTTTAACATTTGTATTTATACCTTTAATTTTATACTATTTATTCCCCCAAGGAGAGCCATACTACTGAACGTTTTCTAATGTATGAACAATTGGTCCGGTCCACATGCTGATTGTATGTAATAAGAATGTTAACAGGTCAAGAAGAGTTTGTTTTCTGGGTTGCTGAGTCATGTGGCTGAACTTGTTTATATTTGAGCATCAGTTGTTTTCACATTCATTCATTACAAATCTGAGCTTTGGGTGTTTCTACATAACATGCAGTTAAGGTAGCTGCCATGCACTGATGACTGATGTGATAATATGACTGTAATCTTTAAACTACATACAATCAGCATGTTTGGAAATAACGTCCACATTCTCCATTTGCGTGTATTTGCATTTTTTTTTACTCGACGTTTTTCAGTGGAACTGAAAGTTGCTGAACGAGTGAGATATATTTTGTACCGAATCATGAACAAAAAAAAGTAGTTTATATATTCATACTGCTCCATCTGTTTTTTAAATAGAGAATGGATCACTGGGACTTTGCTATAGTGTGTGTGTGTGTGTGGCCTATGAAAACCTTTATGTGCAGTAATTCAGTTACTAACATAACTTATTGTCTTTTTTTGGAAATAAACATTCAACAACGTGTTTAAAACATTTAAAAGATGTGCAGATCTGTAACAGACACTGCTCTAATGGTTTATATTGTTAACAGGTTCAAATAAAACATGCTTTTATTACCATAAGAATGTGATTTACTAATACATTTAACCTGAAAACTGTACATCATACAAGTAACTGGTTTCATGATTTTTTACTGAATTGAGAGCAGAATTCAAACCACTATGTTAACCCTCCTGATACCTAGAACATAGAAACATATAAACTGCTCAAAAATGTGAAATATATTTTTAAATCGTAGAAAATAATAATTTTTATATTTCCAAATTCATCAGAACATAGAAAAGATTTACATTTTTGCTGTTTATGTAGTAGTACAGTTCCAAAAATGTGAATATTGTGAAAAGGTTTGTGTTCATAATTTAACTCATGAATTGTAACACATTACATTTAAGCCTTAAAATGAGATTCTGGATTTATAGAAGCCAAACTATGTGGCACTGCAGGCTGGAAAGACTGTCTGCATCAAACGCAGAATATTACTGAATAATACATGATTGCATCAAGTGACCAGTCTATTCTTGTACCAGCTGCCCCTCAATCCCGCCTACAGAGTAAGATGCACTTGCGCCACTTTCAGCATAACTGTTTATGAGAAGTACGAGCTGGTAACAAAAGTTTACATTTTCATTTGTATGAGACGTGTCTGATTGTTGATGCTCAACACCACACTGCCTCATCTCACTGGTGAAATATACCAAGAACAGAATACAAACAAAAATGATCACACAGACTGTTTCTGAAAGATGACTCCACAAGTTATTAAATGGTTTGATCAGTGAATGAACATTTGGTTGTAACATCATTTACAATTTTATCTCCAGTTAATATATAAATCCAAGCTCAAACAACACACAACGCCAAAACTTATTTCACGTGAGGAACTTCACAGATCCGTAGATCTTAGACGTCTACAGACTAAAACTGATCACATCTTGAAAATGCCCAGAATATCTGCAGCAATCATGTCATTTCCTCCCTGCTCCTGCATATCTACAGAAATCAGCTCTATGTTGCTTTGTCAGAATGTAAAAAAGTGCTGTAAGACACCACTGTGATTTTTTGTTCATAAAATACCATCAATGTCAAATTTTCTGCATCATCTCTGATGATTTTATGTGGCATTTTAATGTAATGAAGCTTTGGCTTTTGCCAACACAAAAAAGTGCTAGTCTTCGGTGTTCTTCAGTGGAGAACTGTTAACAGCATAGAAGATCACTCAGATGCAGGCCACAGGTAGGAAATCAATAATCCAGAAAATGAATTAAAATGTAATGCTGATGCATTTACAAGTTGCCAATAATACAACACTGGGAAGGTATGTGCAGAAATGCTATTTACAAGTCTGGCTTTACTGCAAGAGTTATTCTGTAAACGATGGCAATAATGTGCGTCTCGTTAAACTATTTGCATGTAATAGTAGAGCTGGTTGCAAGATTGGCTATTTAGTCAACCTGAATTTTTTTTCATAGCATAATGGCTTCCTTTTTGTCTTCTTTGGCCAAGAGAGTTTTATCTCCCTTAATTGTTTTTATGCATCCAAAATGGCTTTAGCAAATTAGATGGCTCATTTGCATAATGTAACAACATTATGTAAACAACATTTGTACATGAAGTTGATTGTTCTAATGTGAAATCTCATTATATATGTTTAGTGCATATTTGGCAGAAAAAGCAAACAGTAGTTTTTGGACTAACCCTGCTGAGGCATCTCATTCAGCAAGCCAAAAACACAGGCTTCAGATTTGTCCTTTAAAGCAATAGTGCAGGCACAAGATGGTGATTACAACTGTAACTCCTGTTCAGGGGTCATAATTATAAACATTAAACAGCAAAAAAATGATTCACATCACTGAAGTGTTTACAGAGCTGTGATTCAGACGTGAGAACAGTGCAAGAGAGAAGAAATCTCAGAGAAAGGCTCAAAGAAGCCTGACAACAAATGCATGTAGCTTTGCTCCAACATAAGCAGATTGAAAAGGCTGAATATGACCACTGATATGATGCCCATGTCTTACCTCCTTACCATCCACTTAATAACAAAATGGAATGACGTAAGGCTTTATACAGTCACTTTGTTCAGCTCTCTGAGCCTCCATGCCTGAATGAAGAGCTTGTTTAAAGGCAGCATTTGGTCCACAGTTTAAGTTGGGAGAGCTCTGCAAAAACCAGCGTGCTTCCTCTACTCTTCAGTCCATCTTCACGACGCTAAGGTCACTTTTGAGCACTAGTAGAAAGAAGAGAGGTTTTGTGTTGACATGATGGCAGGATAAAACAATATAGTCTTCATTTCAAATACAGGAAATGGTTAAACACGTTATAATTTACATTAACCTGTTATAAAACTCAAAATCTCAATGTTCTTATGGTGTGATGGTCTCAAGCATGGTTCAATAAATTTTGACTATTATAAATTAAAAACAAAAACATACAAATGTAGATATATTCCGCTAAACAGAAAAATGGCTGTTTTAGTAAATAGTAATATTTATTTCATTCACACACTATTAGTCAAAAGTTTTAAAACACCCCAATTTTTCCAGTTTTTTATTGAAAATTGTTCAGTTTAATGTCTCATTACACTCTAAAATGAAAGCATAAAAATTCAATAAGAACTATGGAATCAATTTATAGACCAAAATGTATTTACATTTTGGACTCATTAAAGTAGCACCTTTGGCAGATGAGCAGCACATCCACATGTCCATAAGACAGCTCGTCTAATGAATGAGCTGCTTTAAGGTGCTCAACTGCTTGTATAATTTCTACAGTAAAGCATTACCAATGGAATGGGATGCTCTGGAATGGCCTCACATCAGCCTAAAGTCATCAGACACAATGCTCACCCTCATCCCAATGGGACCTCACTAATACTCTTCTGGCTGTATACAATCAAATCCTCACTGCAATATTCCACCATCCAGAGTAAAGCCTTCTCAGATGTGGAGTCAGTTACTGCCACTGATTTTAAAAGAGACACTAGAGTAGATGTCTACAAGCTCTGAACACACCATGAAGATGATCGAAAAAAACACATTATATATATTTGAAAATGTACAATCCCACCTCAAGGCTTCATTACACTTCATTAACATTAAAATATAAAGTTCATTTGTGTTCATAATTTATTTCAAAATAATAAATGATCATATTAATTAGATGTAAAGTGACTTTTGGCTTATGGCTCACGACAATTTTCCATTATTTGAATATTTCATTTTGAGTAAATTACTATTCAAACAATTAAACTATTAAAATGAAAAGGCTTCAAATGTGTCACTTTACATGTAATAAATCATTTTTAACGGTATTAAACTTTTCTGAGATGCACTAGTACATATTTATCCTTAAATAGCTTATTCTGCTGTGAAATGTTACAACTATCAACAAAACAATCTAAAAAATACATAATATTGCTCATAGTTTTGAGTATTAAAATCTGCATTTGTGTAAACTGGTTGAATTAGCAGTTTAATGTGTTTTAGGATGATTTCACACCTACATTGTTTGGTCTGGACATTCAGACTTTTCAGTTTGGTTGAACTGAAAGGGGTCGCAAACCACGCTACAGACCAAAAGAGGGGCCTCTGTCTGGATCTACTGAACCACAGTCCAGTTCATGTGCAGCGTGAAAAGACTTTTCTAGAAAGTTCGGACTTTTGGACCAAATACAGGAAGTTGACGCAGGCAGTAACAACATTTAACAACAATAACAGAAGTAAAATAACCGGAAGAGCAGCAAAAATGAGTCGTGATTGCACATGGAGCAAGGAGGAGACCAAATGTTTAATATAATTTAGGTCCGATGAAGATGTGAAAAGTCAGCTTAAAAACAGAAAAAAGCTGAAATGTACAGATTATTTTCTTATTTTCTCTCTCATCTGAGAGAAAGGATATGTCAGAGCAACCTAAACTAAAGAAACTGTGGCAGCGGTATATAAAAGTATATAAAAGAAGTATATTAAGCATCAGATGCTCGTCCTTCTACAAACTGATCAGTGTCGAGTGTAGGAAGACACCACACGTAAGTGATGATGACAGGACGTAGGCGTGTCATACTAAAAGTCTTTGGTGTGCTTGCAGAAATGCAGTGTGAAAACAAACCTGACTGGACCAAATATGTACAAAGTAACAAACACACAAACTTTGGTTCGGACCATGGTCCAGACTTTGAGGTGAAAAGACATTGAAAGACTTTACCTGAGACATTATTTTGCACAGGTCATTAAATCTGCTGATTCAAAACTGATTCTTCAACATCTCACTGTGCAGCAGCTGTGCTGGTGTGAAAGTCAGCTTACTTACAAAATTATAGTGTTACCTCCCCCAATCATTGGCTGTCTGAACCTCCAGCATCATAGAGCCCAAACCGCAGAACTAACCCGTCCATCCTGTCTACAGAGCAGCATGACAGGACAAATTCTGCCAGACTGTCAGCCGATGGCTGTGGCACCATCAGGGTTTATGCTGCTGTAACTGCTGAATAACTACTCTCATTAATAAAGTGCACAGCAGCAGAATTTATACTAATATTGCACAACTGTTCTGTAGAAGACAGTGATAGACTTTGTATTCATCTGTTCATGTGGGACTTGTGCAATCAGAGCTGAACTCTGCTCCGCTCACAGGCTCAGAGGAACAGAGGAAACTATACGCAAACCAGCCGACTGGGCAAACAGTAAGATGCAGGTTTTGCACACCGACACTTTCATGCAAGTAGTTGCAAACAGCATCATTTTCATGCAGTTAAGGACGCTTGACATTACGCAATTGAAGCATAACTTTGTTTCTTGTACATTTCAAGCAACCAGAACTTTGTGAAGCCAGCCAGACAAGGACTTCTCATTCCATCTATCTGATTAACTGATTGAAAGTGAAAATGGACACAAGCTTTGGCAGCAAAAAGTCTGTGTGTTTATAGTAAGAGTGACTTTACACGCTTTCATGTGACTTCTGGAACGTTCTGAGTTTCATTCATTTCAATGGAAATTGAGTTTCAAAAAGTAATTCAAAAGCAAAGCTGCACACAACACATTAACATTACTCCACCAACAAATTACCAACTTGCATTTTTATTTTTATTTGTTAACCGATGTTCTCCCCAGTGTGCTTTCTAGCCAGTCAACTTGCTCATTCGTTGACTCTTCCCATCACTTGTAATGTTCCTGACTCTAGGAGGGTGCAGACTAACACAGGCCTCCTCCAATGTATGTGAAGTCAAGCCAACATACCAACATCACCGACAGGCAGCCAAACACACTTGGAAAATTGGAAAGTGCAGATCCCCAGTTCTGATGGATCGCCAGTCAGAAATGAGCCAGCTGACATTACTTAGTAGTGCTAAGGAGAGAGTGCCATCTTACCCAACCGGAGAGAGCACAGCCCATTTTTGCTCTCTCAGGCCCCGGCTGCCAATGAGCTTGCATTTTTATTAAAGTATTATTGAAATGTCTGCAATCATTTGCAAAAACATATACAGAGGTACTCAAAAGTTCAGGCACTCCTGGTCAAAATTCTGTTTCTGTGAATAGTTGAGAGAGTAGATGAACTGATCTCCAAAATTCCTAAAGTTAAAATGAAATATACTTTTCAAACATTTTCAGAAAGATTGGTGTTTTATTTTGCTTTGTACAATTTTAGAGTGAAAAAGGAGCATCATACTAAAGGTTTGAGCTTTCAGATAAATGTTTACCATGGTCTAAGTCCTTAATTAAGTTGTTACAGAAATGCTTCTTTTCAATCATTATTGGGAAAGATAAGCTGATGTAAAATTTCAAAGCATTGTAAATACTCTGACTTCTGAAACCAGCCATGGGTTCCTCTAAACAGCTGTGATTAAAATAATCGATGCCCACAAACCAGGAGAAGGCTGTAAGAAGATGTATTTTTAAACACATCTGTGAGCTGATAAAGTTAAAATACAACTTTTTGACTGCAATGAACAAAGTCATGTTTAGAGAAAAAAAAGTTACAAAATTTAATGAAAACACTTGTCCCAACTGTTAAGCACAGGGGTGGATCACGCATGAGTAGGGATTGAATTACAGCCCATGGCATTGGGAACATTTCACTGGTAGAGGGAAGAATATATTCAATTAAATACCAGAAAACTCTGGAAATAAACATAAATAGAGAAGATGAAAAGAAGATGGCTTCTACAACAGGACAATGATCCAAAACACACCACTAAATCCTCAATGGACTACATCAGGATTCAGAAGCTGAAGGTTTTACCATTGACCTCACCTAAACATCATCTAAAATATGTGGATAGACCTCAAAAAAGCAATACAAGCAACAAAAGACAAGAATCTCCCAAACAAGAACTTTTAACTGGCTGGAAAACAGATCTGTGTCTACAAGCTGTGACACTTTCCAAAGCGGGTGTTACTAATGCTGACCATGCTGGGTACCCAAATTTTTGTGTTTGGGCCCTTTTAAATTTTTGTCATTTTGAAATGGAAAAAGATAGAAATAAAAAAGTAATACTGCTAAAGAATATATATATATATATATATATATATATATATATATATATATATATATATATATATATATATATATATATTATAAATAACTTTATGCCTTTTGAAAATCAGGTGTTGTACTGGCTTAACTATATATAATAGAGATTCTGATTGTGCCAACTGCCAGTGCCAATATTGAATCATTCAGAAGTCCTAAAAATACAGACCCATTCCAAAAAAATTAAAATATCATAGAAAAGTTTATTAGTTGCCATAATTCCATTTAAAAAGTTCAACTGTCATAGATTATAGGTTCAGGGCCCAGAATTTAAACGATTTCAAGTATTTATTTGTTTATTTTCACATAATTATAATAATTTGGGCTTCCAGCTCATAAAACCCACAAAAACAGGATTTCAAAAAATTTGAATACTGTGGAGAAATCAGCCCAAACTACTTCTCAGTTTTTGCAGAAAAAAAGAAATTAGGATCACATCAAATCAATCAAAATATGTTGCTTTCAAAACGATATGTCAATCTTCAATACTTGGTTGGGTGCGACGTGGCACTGGGGCAATCAGCCTGTGGCATTGCCTGGGAGTTATGGAAGCCCAGATTTCCTTGATGCTTGCTGTCAGCTCTTCTTTGTTGTTGGGTCTGGTGGCCCTCATTTTCCTCTTGAAAATATTCCATAGATTCTCAGTGGGGTTTAGGTCCGGCGAGTTGGCTGGCCAGTCAAGCACTGTGATGGCATGGGCATCAAACCAGGCTTTGGTGCTTCTGGTGGCATGGGCAGGGGCCAGGTCCTGCTGGAAGATGAAATCTGCATCTCCATACAGATCCTCAGCAGAAGGAATCATGAAGTCCTCTGGTAGACTGTTGCAGTGACCTTGGACTTAAGAAACCAGAGTTTACCAACACCTGCACCAGATATTGCACCCAAAATCATGCCTGACTGTGGATATTTCACTCTGGTCCTCAAGCAGTTTGAGTTCTGTTCCTCAACCGTCTTCCTCCAAACCCTTGGACCTTGATTCCCAAATGAAAGGCACACTTTACTTTCATTGGAAAAGAGCACCTTGGACCTCTGGCCGACGGTCCAGTTGAGATGCTTCCTGCATTGGCTCAGGTTCAGAAGTGGCTTGACCCACAGTCATCCCTTTTGCTGGTGCATCTTCTCCTGCCACATTTTGTCCTTCCACTAAACTTTCCATTGACATGCTTGGACACAGCACTCTGTGAACAGCCAGCCTCCTTAGCTATGAACTTTTGTGGCTTCCCCATCCTATGGAGGGTATCAATGATGGTCTTCTGACCAGTTGTTATGTCTGCATTCTTCCCCATATTGAACCAAACTGAGACAACTGAATAAAAATAAAGCAATTCAGTGACACCTGGGAAACCTGTGCAGGTGATTTGAGTTTAGTAGATGATTAGTGTGTCACACTCAGTTTAAAACATTCATGCCCTCCAAAATTTGGGCTGATTTCTCCACAGTATTCAAATTTGTGGGTTTTATGAGCTAGAAGCCCAAATTATGTGAAAATAAACAAATAAATACTTGAAATTGTTTAAATTGTGGGTCCTGAATCTATCATCTATGAAAGTTTGGAATTATGGAAATTAATCAACTTTTCCATGATATTCTAATTTTTTGGAATGGGTCTGTAGATATAGAGAACCAAATCATACATTTTTACACTTTTCATTTATTTATTCCCATTGACTTACAGCACTTGACTCAAATTTTATCTCAAATGATCTGCTCATCCTAAAGGTTCTTTTGACAATTACAGACATGTAATATATGATCAGTTTCCACAATAAATAAATGATCAAGTCTAATGTTTTTGTCTCATTTGTTTGATTTGGTTCTCTTTATCTACTTTTAGGACTTGTGTATCACTCTGATGAAGTTTGAGGTTAAATTTATGCAGAAATATAGAAAATTCTAAAGAGTTCAGAAACTTTCAAGCATGTCCATGTTTTTTTACATCTTACATCTCTCTCTGTAAAACCAAATCTTTACTATCTGTCATTTATACATTTTTCTGTTATATTAAGACATTATGGTAGCAGCTGAAGCCTCAGACATCAGATCCTAGAATCACTGCAATTTCACTGAGGACCATAATTTGGTCTTTCTTGTGTAATAATTTTCATCTCTTGGATCCGAAAGAAATTTCTGCTCTTTGTGAAATTATCATCATCAAGAGAGGAGAGGATCACAGAATAAACACTGACACAAGCAGCCATTTAAACAACTCTTACTGTTAGCTCCCTAAATGGCTACAGAAACGTTAGCTTTGAGAAACTTGTGGTCCTGATTCAGGTAACTGACAATAGGATGAACTTTATGCTACTAATCTTGATTAAAATCAATCAAGAAATGTTCATTTTAACCATCCAATGAACCATTTTGTTTTATTTTCTTGTCCATGGATCCACTTGCAACTGTTGAAGCTGAATGTCATATGTGTTACAGTAGGATATTAGTAGGTACAGTAGGTAGAGAGAGAGCGAGAGAGAGAAAAAAGAGCATGAGAGAGAGAGAGTGAGTGAGTGAGGGAGGGAGAGAAAGAAAGAGTGAGAGAAAAGGCGAGAGAAAGAGAGTGAGCAAGAGAAAGAAAGTGAGAGACAGAGAGAGCGAGTGAGTGAATGAGAGACAGAGAGAAATAGAGAGCAGGGAGAGTGTGTGAATGAGAGTGAGTGAGTGAGAGAAATAGTGAGAGAGAAAGATAGTGAGCAAGAGAAAGAAAGTGAGACAGAGAGAGAGCGAGAGAAAGTGAGTGACAAGAGAGAGCAAGAGATTGAGAAAAAGAGAGAGCAAGAGAAAGAGTAAGAGAAAGAGAGAGCGAAAGAGAGAGAAAGAGAGTGAGCAAGAGAGAGAAAGTGAGACAGAGAGAGAGCGAGAGAAAGTGAGTGACGAGAAAGAGCAAGCGAAAGAGAGAGAGCAAGAGATTGAGAAAAAGAGCAAGAGAAAGAGAGAGAGCGAAAGAGAGAGAAAGAGAGTGAGCAAGAGAAAGAAAGTGAGACAGAGAGTGAGAGAAAGTGAGAGAGAGAGTGAGCAAGAGAAAGAAAGTGAGACAGAGAAAGAGAGTGAGAGAAAGTGAGTGATGAGAGAGAGCAAGCGAAAGAGAGAGAGCAAGCGAAAGAGAGAGAGCAAGAGATTGAGAAAAAGAGCAAGAGAAACAGTAAGAGAAAGAGAGAGAGCGTGAGAGAGAGTGTGAGTGAGTGAAAGCGCGAGAGAGATAGTGAGAGAGTGAATGAGAAAGAGTGAGACAGAGAGTGAGACAGAGAGAGCGAGAGAGAGGGTGAGAGTGAGAGTCTATACCAGGTCTCTACACAGTTTTAAAAGAGTGTAATACAGAACACTGTTAAACATATCCAAACATCACAAACTGCACAGCAGCTGTTGCTTCCTTTTCACATTAAATAAAGTAAATGAATGAAAATCCTCAGATTTCGTGTACAGTAACATTTTACAGCAATTTTCAAATGATCAGTATGTGTAACAATCTATGCCGAGTGTTCTCTTACCTGTTTGGCTGAGCTCCACAGGGTCATTTATGCATTGTTGTGGCCACTGCTGGGTGGAGCAGGTGAAGGTGTCTTGTGCTTTGGTGCTCTCCTTAGAAACTGTAGACTCTCTTGTGCTAGAATGAGGCAAACGTGAACTGTGCATGATGTGTGCATCAAGCATTTCCAGTAGCAGGTCATAGAGAGGCACCATCTTCTTCATCTTCATGCAGTGCAGGTGGTCCATACCTTTGTTACTACGGCAAGAGAAGAAGAAACTCAGATTATTAAGATCATTAAATGTTTAACTGGACAAATGTAGTGTATATTATGCAGCGAGGCAGCAGTGGCCTAAACGTTAGAGAAGTTGGGTTTGGTACCTAAAAGTTGCCATTTTGAACCTCGGAACCAGAAAAAAAATGCATGAAGTGCCCTTAAGGGAGGCACCTAACTCCCAACTGCTCCATGGGCACTGCAGCTGGTGGGTTCCCACTGCCCACTAGTGTGTGTGTGTGTGTGTGTGTGTGTGTGTGTGTGTGTGTGTGTGCATAATTTAACTCTGGTCTATGCTTCCATATCATCCTGCTTAGATTACTGTAACTCACTTCTCATTGGCCTACCATACAAAACCATTGTCTCTTCAGTATGTCCAAAACTTTGCTGCCAGATGAATCTCTCACTCCAAAACATTAGCTCATATTACCCTGATTATGTCCCAGCCACACTGGCTTCCTGTTCAATCTTCACTTTCAGTTTAAACTCCTACTACAGTTACTACTACACTCTCTCCATGATTTGCACCAGACTACTTAGCCAAACTTCCTTACTGCCTTTCCCAAACACTTAGGTCCTCTAATTCTGGTCTGTTGATTGTCCCCAAGTTCAGACTGGTCACTAAAGGGGTCCTTCAGTGTCATGGCCCCCAAAGAATGGAACTCCTTACCCTTAATTTCCCTCAGGATCAGTCAATCAATCAATCAATCATGTAAGTCAGTCAGTAAAAAAGAAAATAAGTAAATAAGTCAGTAAGTCAGGAAGTAAGTCAGTACGTAAGCAAGCAAGTCCGTAAGTCAATATGTAGATAAGTCAAATAAGCAAATCAGTAAATAAGTAATTAAGCAATTCAGTAAGTAAATAAGTCAGTAAAAAAGTCAGTAAATCAGTAAGTAAGCAAGTCAGTAGATAAATAAGTCCATATATAAGTGCATCTATCTATCTACCTGTCACTCAGAGACTACTCTACTCTTTCCTCCTTCAAATAAATGGAACTTATTAGATTCCTGATGTGTCAGCTGTTTAACCCAACAGTAAAAAAGTAAATATACATTTAAGTAACCATGTAAAAGGTGTGCAGCCTACTAAAAGCATGTACCTGAGATGACGTATATGCGAGAGCAGCATGAGCAGGTGAGCAAGACGTGCGGACCGCTGCTGAAAGCTCAGGCCAGTCTTGGAGATGGCCCACACCAGCGCATCTGTCACTGAGTCCAGCAGCTGCAACAGCTTGGTCCTGCTCTGAGGTTCATCTGCCCCCTCAGCTGAACTCAGACACATATCTGTAAGAGCGCACAGCCATTCAGATACTTCCTCCACACTCTCTTCTCAAAGCGTTTTTAAACAGATTCAAAAGAAAAAGCCCAAAGGACTCGGCTCGCCAAGTAAGCCGGGAAAATAAATCGTGTTGTTTATTCTGAAACCGTCTTCTGAGAGTAATGAAAAACAGATGTTGGAGCCCTTCAGGTTCTCGAAAAAAAGTAAAAGTACACGAGGAAGAGACACATTGACGTTTTAGAGCAAAAAAAGAGATGATCCCACTAAAACGCACAACAGTATCACAGCACTGCTTGTACTTAATTACACATTTTCATTGAAATGGATATACATGTTGTAAGAGGGTCTGGCTCCTCAAACCAAGCATGATGTTTCTATTAGACATTTACAGCATACTACCCTGGCCAATACTCCCTTTAATTAAATATAGGATAACAATAAACTTCGGAAAGATCTATGGGCCTGAGCTGAAGTTTGTTAATAGGGCCGTGGAACTGTACCACATTCAAGAGCACACTGTGACCCCAAACAATCCAGTCACCAGTTATTACCAGTTATATACACACACACACTCACTGGACATTTGATAAGGTTCATGTAGCATATAGACTGATAATTAGCATTTCTAAACAACTTATCCCCATCAACCATCACTGGAAAGATGCCACCACTGACCACATTATCAGCATGGCAGTCACACTGGCATTGTAGACACTGGTATGAATGTTTCACATACATTTCAATAGAAAATGAACCACAATCTGTTGAAGTGAACCTAAAGCATACTTCACAGTGTACACGGCTTCCTCTCTGGTCCTCTAGCACTGCTAAATTCTCAGACCTCTAGGTGGTCACACCTCCTTTACAACTCAGAACCCAGCTAATGAATTATGCATAGAGTTCACCATCAGCATATTAGAGACCAATTTCATTGATTTCAGTGTTATCACGTATTTTCATGTAGTTCGACCTTTTTAACTTGCTGACAGACTGTTCTACAATAGATACATAATCATGTCTGATTATTATGACCACCTACTTAATAGTGGGAATAACCACCCATGGCATGGACTGGGGCACCACTGCCACTATGAGACACACAATGTACGAGTCCATCTTGGGTCAGCACAACAAAGCTAGAAGTGTTTCCAGATGTGCTCCAATGGATTGAGGTCAGGTGAGTTATCAGGGCTGATATGACTGTGTATGTGATAACTGATGGTATAAATTGCATTAAATGAACATTTTATCATCTTCTGTCATGTTAGAAGGTTTTTTGTTTTCTAAATCATTGTACATATTTGTTGAATTGGGTAACTTTTTAGATTGTGTAAGTTATGGTTTCCATTTAACAGGCACAGATCAAATATTGTAGGTTGGATCATCAGGAATGAGGTCCATGCCCAAAGTAGCCTTGTTGTACAGAGGTTTGTGTCATAATGATAAAACTGTAATGTTTTTAATAAACCAGCAAGTTTATGCACAACAGAAACCACATAACTAACAGAATCTAAAGCAAAGACTTGATTCTTGGTAAATTTTTGAAAAGAAAAGAAAAAGGTAAAACAATAGTAGAGATCTGATTACAGAGTGTCTAATTTAGTTGGACATGTTCACACATTTCGTGACAAGTTTCATTTTGAAGTTCCATGTCCCAGAACTGTTTCCCAGTACTGTGGATGTGCTCAAATACATGCAGCACTGTGTTGATATTAAAAAAATTAGATTTAAAAGCTTTAATCTGGAAAGCAAGTGTTTATTGTGTTGATTTTAAGCCATTCCAAACCACTCTGGATTACAGTCAAGTACTACTTGTAGTTATGATCCAGTACTTGGCTTGGTTAATCAGTACTTCACAAGGGCGTAACTTTGGGTCCAACATTGGGGGGGTTGAGCTGCATATTTATTTATTTATAAAATCATTTACTTTTCTAAAAGGATTCAGGAGATTTTGGGTTAACCGTATTAGAAATACATTGTAATGCTGTTACTATGTATGTATTTAACTTTCTTTGTATTTACTCTGCACCTTAAACAATTAAGAAATGCGGAGCTAACTAACGGAGCTAGCTAAAATACCTGAACGTTTATTCAGTGTGTCTGATACACAGCGGCATAGTTATTCAGTCATCAGCTAACAATACTTATACATTTACCTCATTTTGATTTTTCGCTTTTTACAAGGCGGTGTTGTCGGCCAACAATGAAAAAATGTTTTTTGTACACTTTTTGGTGCTCTTTTCGTTTTTTCTTACGACACCCACTCCCACAGCAACTGCTTGCACAAGCAAGCAAACGGTAAGGGTTGCCAGGTCCAGCAAAAATATCCAGTCCAAAGTCAGTCAAAAACCCGCCTTTCAGAAGCTTGAACTAGCCCAAAATATGTCTGTCACACGTTTGAAGCAAATGGCAAAACAACTATGAGTACGACTTAGTATTTTGTTTTATAAGGGATTTTTTAACAGTCATTAATAATATGATAACATTAGTGTTTATTAATTCTTTTATAACAGTTTTATATCCCTGTCAAGAACATTTAATAGTAACATAATTAGCAAAAAAAAAAAGGAACTGTCTCTCTGTGTGTCTCTTTCTCTCCTTTTCAGGCTGTACTTCCTTATGTCGTTATGTTCTCTTCGTTTGTATTGTTGCATTTAATCTTACAACACCTACTATTCTTGTTGTTTTTTGGCGCCTGCGGTAATTTTTAAAAGTAGCCCAAAAAAACGCAGCCTGACACGCTGCGGCTGGATTTTCAAACAAACCCAATTGGCGTGAAAACCACGAACCTGGCAACCCTGCAATCGGCCAGCGCTGCTGCTTGATGGAGCCAAGCCGGTTGAGTGATACCAAGTTTTTGTGGGGAAAGGGGGGATTACATTACGAAATGATTAAACATGCTAGAATTTTACCCAAAATTGATCATGAATAAAGAAAATTAACAAGTTATTCATGAAAGATGTTTTTGTAAATTGAAATTATGTGACTTTATTGGGGGGGTTATAGTGATTGGATCAGATTATTGGGGGGTCATAACCCCCCTATTCCCCCCGCAAATTCCGCACATGGTACTTCACTGTGTTAAATAAAGTGTGACTGTGATGAATTCATCACATCCCTGTGATGGCTGAGGAGTATTGAGGAGAACCAGATCTGGAACCAGATTGTTCTCCAGACTAGCTCACAAGACATTCTTGTTACTTTTTTTTACTGCTAGAAAGTTTGCGGACACTTTATAATGTTCTGCATACATTAGACTTGGTCTTTTATTTATTGTGGAAAATAATTCAATATTACATGTGAACCTTTACTTAAATGTATCTGGTGTGAGCTCAATGTGCAAAATTAATTACACAACTGCAATAACTAAACATCCAGCAATTGTTGATCCGTCCTTGTTTTGTGTTGTGAAGATCAGACCTTGTGTTAGATCCCTGTTCTTTAAATAAAACAGGACATCCTGTCACACCTGATTATCCACCTGACTCAGATTTCTTCTACAAATGATCTGCTAACCCTAAAGGTTTATGTACTTTTGCGACTCACAGACATCTAATATTGGATCATTTTCCTCAATAAATAAATGATTGAGTCTAATATTTGTGCTTCTTCTGTTTGATTTGGTTCTCTTTATCTACTTTTAGGACTAGTGTGACAATCTGAAGAAATCGGAGGTCAAATTTATGCAAAAATAAAGACAAATCTAAAGGATTCACAAACTTTTAAGCATCACGGTTTGTACCAGCTTTGTTGCTGAAGTTTTTTACACAGTAAAGTATGAACAAATACTGAATTCTGTTATTAAACACATTAAATGCATTGTTATGCTGCATGGCAAACCATAGCTTACTGATTCTGCCATTCAGTGGCATTAGAACAGTTTAATCCATGTTGCATTATGCCAAGCAATGCCCTTTAACCCATGATAATCAATGTAACAATTCATCATGCCACTTGATTCATTTTGTAGGTCCATTTAGAGGGTCTAGTTTTGTTCACATATGCACAAACACAATTGTTCATTTGCAATGCTAAAATGGCCCACTAAACAGAAACTAAAACTTTTTTAACAGCTCTGCCATGCACAAGTTATCAGGGGTAGGCAACTCCAGTCCTGGA
Source organism: Crenuchus spilurus (assembly GCA_036984385.1). Lineage (NCBI taxonomy): Eukaryota > Metazoa > Chordata > Actinopteri > Characiformes > Crenuchidae > Crenuchus > Crenuchus spilurus. Next base: position 33,110 of record BRDA01000820.1, read on the forward strand.
GGGCCGGTTTCCTGCACAGTTTGGTGATCTACCTGATCAAACACACCTGATTCAACACAGGAGGCAAATAGAATGTTTAATTGTAGTGTCAGAGCAGTGACATCACCAAACTGTGCTGGACACCAGCCCTCCAGGACCGGAGTTGCCTACCCCTGAGTTAGATCATCATCAGTGTTTAGCTTCTGACCACTGTTGGCTGGATACAGTGTGAAAACCCCAGCAATGCTGATTCCAACTTATACAAGCTCAATAAACAGGTCACTCACTACCACATCAGTGCCAATGACGTACTAAGAATAGTGCCCCAGTAAATAGTATTCTGTGAGTGGAGGACATTTGATGGTCTCTTTCCTCTGATGGATGGGGTAGAGTGGAACTGACAAATGATGCAGCAACAGTAGCCACAATAGTCAGTCTCTCTCTCTCTCTCTCTCTCTCTCTCTCTCTCTCTCTCTCTCTCTCTCTCTCTCTCTCTCTCTCACACACACACACACACACACACACACACACACACACACACTTACTGGAATTTAGGAGGATCATAGCTTTGAGGCAGACGTACTCCTCTCTCTGCAGCTTCAGCTCTCTGAATCGAGACGTGGCCGCCAGCAACATGTCAAAAATCTCCACAAAGCCTTGCACGCAGCTGCTCTCATCCCTGAACAAGAAATGAGTTATTAGCATTACAGACAAGCTACAAGGGCTTCCAAACATCATTTTCTTCTCCACTATTCTCTAAGGCTCTGCTTTACACAACGCTTTGAGTGAACCATATTTAGAAATGATTTAAAATAATGTAGCTTCTTCTACTTTGAGATAAAGTTAATGGCTGGCATGAGCATCCAAAATCCTTCAGCTTTGAAACTACATAACTTAGTTATTAATTACACAGTAGTTAACAAACTGTTAATAGTAATCCAAGAATAATAGAAATTCAAAAATAATAGTAATTTAATAATTGCACATCTATGAAGACTTGGATTGCCAGGTTTGGAGTGTGACCCACAATCACACAACCTGAGAGACTTCAGTGCTCTGCTGCTATTGGAATGTGGAATGAGCACAAGAACCTCTGGATACCTTCCATCACCTAATACACTCCATGCCCCAGTGTCCAGTTAGTGTAATCTGAGTCATGGGTGGTTACTCACACTATTTCATAGATGGTAATAATATTCTGATATGACTTTACATCTACCTTAACCAATGAGAGGAAGCAAGACTCAAAAGAACCAATCCTCTGAACTCCAATTAAAATAGCAATGACAATTAATGAGAAACACAGACGTAAAACAGAAGCCACTTATATACACTGTACAAGATTAACTATAAATTAACATTCAAATACTGGTGGCAGAGATGCCAGTATTTTACTGTTATTCTACAGTACATCTACTGTTATTTATTTTAACAATACTTCACTGTATATTGTATTACAGTATGTGACAGTAGAATAACTGTTTTATGGTAATTTTAATATACATGCAATCATGTCAGTGTTATTTTACAGTGTCTCTACTGTAATTTAACAGTATAATAATGCAGATTTTTCATTACCTTTCTATTCACAGTATTACCATATTTGATCAAAGACAATATTTTACTGTGGTAATTTGCCTGTATTTTTATTTTATTTTTACTGTTTTTTTACAGTGTACTGACAAACTGACTGCACAAAGAGCAAAGCCAATTCATCTAGGCATTGAGTAATGCAATATGACTCAGTGAGAAACAGATAAAAACAAATGGAGGATGAGCGAATAGCCATGTACCTGCTGAGGATGAGGTCAGGGGAGAAAATGAGTTTTCCAGGATGATTAACTGATCTCCACATCAGCCCCAGCATCAGCACTTCTAACCAGCAGCACTCCAACAGGTGCACCTGATCAAACAGACTGAGCTCCACAAAACCTGCACAGAGAAATATAAAGTGTTATCAAAGCATTTCACTCTGGGGTGAGAAATATGGCAAAAATATTTTTTTCTGAAGGTTGATACGTTGGCACAAAGCTGTGCCACCTTTACAAAATGTGATCAGAAACTGTGGGTACACAGTTCTCAACCTTTCACATAGAGTAGTGTATTAAATGCAATTAAGTAGAACAAACTATGCTTTCCTGAAACTTACTCATCTGTATTCATACTGGGGGTCTCTAATAAAGCCTCCTTATAATGAAACAGGCAGTTTGTTAGTATTAAAGAAGTGCTGGCAATATCCACAATGTGCTTTGAAAAGCTTAACATAATGCCTTTTACTGTGATAATATCATACTGCCCACTAAGCCTACTACAGTTGAGATTGTTTGCTGCCTCATATACAGTGAGGAAAATAAGTATTTGAACACCCTGACAATTTGCAAGTTCTCCCACTTAGAAATCATGGAGGGGTCTGAAATGTTCATCTTAGCTGCATGTCCACTGTGAGAGACATAATCTAAAAGAATAAATCCAGAAATCACAATGTATGATTTTTAAAATAATTTATTTGTGTTTTACTGCTGCAAATAAGTATTTGAACACCTGTGAAAATCAGTGTTAATATTTGGTACAGTAGCCTTTACAGAGGTCAA
>BRDA01000820.1:35779-59562 GCA_036984385.1 Crenuchus spilurus
AGTCAATGTCTGCAGATAAGAAAGGAACAGGTTGGTTGGAAGTGCATCAGGTGATTGCGTAGCTGTTGCATTTTGTGTAAAAACTGGGACTGTTAACATAAGCCTTTGATGTTGTGTTGTTGATGTTCAATTAATAGTCCACATGTCCATGGAACTGGTACAGCCTTAGTCACTGTGGAGCCTGATGTGGATTTATGGTTTGAGGGGCAGCGCTGGTCTGCAGTCTGTATGGTTGCTGATGTAATGTGTAGAGTCCACATAGAACTGGAGACACTGAGCATGCATTAACAGTGCCAGTGGGGCTCAGTACAGCTTTAGCCACCAGGGGATGTTAAGAGGTTACTTAATGAATAAGTCTGTAAAGTGAGGGAGGTGTTGGGCTTAACTTGGCTAAAGGGAGGTGCCTAACTGATGACCACATGTGAGGTAGTGGATGTTTTAGAGATGTGATAATATAGTTGTATGGAAATTAACCAGGGTCCATGTTTAACCTCAATAATGAAGTGTAAAATTTAAGTAGCCATGGTGAAAATAGCTCCAGCAAAAGGTTAAACTATTTGTAGTCACTTAGTGTAGATTGACATGAAAGCTGTTTATGCTTGAAACATAGCGTCTCACAATAGTTTGCTTTAAAATAAATTAACTAACAACTTTTTTGACCAGTGTTGAGTTTAGTCTCAGTGGGGGAAATTACTATAGTAACTCAGTTAGCAGTCAACAAAGCATAGGCCTCTCACCCCTCTTTTCTCTCTCATTCACACACAAACAAATCCATTTTAAAAAAGTGGCTATGTATTCAACCATCATAACATAACCCTATCAGTAACTTGTTCCATTAGATTAATCCCACTGCACCTTCACACCTCATGGTACCCAGCTATTTATAAAACTAGCAACAGCACACTGTGCTTCAGTGAACAATGAGCAGTGTCTGTGTCACCATCAGGCCATCAGCCACCAGGCTAAACAATTGGCACCTCTGAAGAATGTCTAATATGATAACACAAATCAAAACGTCAGAGTTAGGCACATTTAGCACTGTGCAGTTAAGCTTGTGAATTTTGCACAAACAGGACCATTAGGATCCAGTTAAATAAATGACGCAAATAATCCAGTTTTAAAAAGCCATTGCTGATTCACAGAAAGGGTATCATTCATGTTTTTGGTTTTTGACTTTTTCAGATGAGAGCATAACAGGGGAAAAGAACAGAACATTGCAGTAATGAGATAGAAGTGCCTACTGACAAGTTTCATTTCCTTCAGTTTTGCAAATAAGTGCTAATAGCATCTTTCATTCGAATAAGCATGAACATCTGTCCCATTTCTTTTATGCTGATGGCCTTAGTCACTGTGGAGCCTGATGTGGATTTATGGTTAGTGCGGTGTGCAGTTTTTTTTGGGATGTTGATGTAGTTTGTAGAGTTCACATAGAACCGAAGTCACTGAGAATGCATTAACAGTGCCAGTGGGGCTCGGTACAGCCTTAGTCACTGTGGAGCCTGATGTGGATTTACTGTTAGTTGGGTAGTGTGGGTGTGCAGTTTGTATGGTTGCTGATGTAGTGTGTTCAGTCCACATAGAACTGGTGGCCCTGAGCATGCATTAACAGTGACAGTGGGGCTCAGAACAGTCTTAGTCACCAGGGAGACTGATGAGGATCTCTGGTTAAAAGGTTACTGCAAGGATAGGTTTGTAAAGTAAGTGTGTAAGAACTGTGATGTCAGAGACACATATATAGGCTACAAACCTGGGATCTTCTTGGCCCAGCTGATCATGTGAACGAGTTCCTTGTCAGCCAAGTTTGTCAGTGACATCATGACGTTGGCTTCAGTGAAGGGCTTTTTCATATCATTCATTAGATAGATTTCTGGCGGTTCTGCTTCCATGATACGGGCTATCAGCTCCTCTGGACTCAGCGTAGCTGTAAACATCTCTTTCACTCTGATGGGTGGAGCTCCTCTCCGCTCAGATGGTCTGTGACTGCCCATTAGTGCTCTGGCAGGGAACCGGGACATTCTCCTCTGCTGAGGACCACCTCGATTATAACTGCCTCGGTCTCTACGCATACCTAACATGAGATAAAAAATCAGCTCACAAGTACAAATGATCTTAGACTAAATTAAAACATGAAAAAGTTCATTCATTAGGTACACATACCTTGTATCTACATAGTCCATGTAATCAGCTCCATGTAGGTGCACTTTGTAGTTCTACAGTTACAGACTGTAGTCCATCTGTTTCTCTGTATACTTTATTAGCCCTGTTCTTCTTCTTTTTTTTTAATTTATTTCTCGGTTTTTGCCAATTTGATCCCCTTCCCAATGTAGTGGTAGCTAATTAGCCCATTCCCTCCATTAGGCCTCTCCCCATCACTTTGCAATGTTCCTGACTCTAGGAGGGTGCAGGCAAGCACAAGCCTCCTCCGTTGCGTGTGATGCAGCCACAGCCTCTTTCCGAACCACCGCTGATACACCGTCACTGGAGAGCCTAACGCGCTCAGAGGAAGGCATATAGGGTCCCCAGCTCCGATTGGACCAATCAGTAGATGCCTGAGCCAGCAGACATTGCAACATGAAAGTCATAGGGAGAGAGAGAGAGACGCCATCTACCTGCCCAGAGAGAGCACTGCCAATTTTTGCTCTCTTGGGCCCCGGCTGTTGATGGCAAACAGCATGGTTTCGAACTCGCGTTCCTCTGAGCCCTGTTCTTCTATGATCAAGACCACCACAGAGCAGGTATTATTGTGATGGTGGTTTATTCTCAACACTGCAGTGACATTGATGTGGTGGTGGTGTGTTAGTGTGTGTTACAAGTGGGTCAGACATAGCAAAGCTGCTTCTGGATTGAGAATAGTCCACCAACCAAAAGCCATCAACGTTCTGTGGGCATCATCCTGTGTCCACCAATGAAGGATGAGAGGATGATCAACACAAACTGTGCAGCAACAGATGAGCTACTGTGTACAATTTTGCAACGTAGGCCAGCAAGGTAGATGTGTCTATTAGGAGTACAGAGTGAGTGGACATAGTGTTTAAAATCTCCAGCATCTCATTCACTTATACCAACTCAACACACTCTAACACACCACCACCACCACATCAGTGTCACTACAGTGCTGAGAGTAAACCACCATCCAAATAATACCTGCTCTGTGGGGGTCTTGATCATTGAAGAACAGGTGAAAGGAGGTTAACACAGTAGGCAGAGAAACAGATGGACTACAGTCTGTAACTGTAGAACTACAAAGTGCACCTGTATGCTCAGTGCAGCTGATAAAATGGAAAATGAGTGTAGATACAAGATGTGTACAAGGAATGTTTAATTAATTATCTTTACTAAGAGAAAGAAACCCAGTGGCTAAAATCATTGTGCACATGCAATGGACAACAAATCTGTCTCCACAGCAACAAAGGCTTAATTTAGCTTGAAGCTAATTAATTATTTTCAGTGGAGAGGAAGCCAGCTCACATATTCCACAATGTATAAAAATTAAAGAAAGACATGCAAGAAAGAACAAAACTGTGACATACAGAAAATACACAAACAGTGTTGTGGGTGCATATTAAATAATCCTATAAAAATCTAATAATGACCACATCACACACACTAGATTATTGCTTTATCAAATCATCTGACAGAAATGACAAAGTCCAGAATGAGGGTATAAAACAAAGTTCAAAAGTAGCTTCAGTGAGGACTTAATGCATGTCACAGTGGTGCAGTGCAGGTAAAGGACAGAACATACAGAAACACTCTTATGCACAATTTGCACACATCTGGTTAAATGCTATGTTTTGTTGAATTGTTACTCTATTCTAAATGAACGCAACACTTCATTAATTATATACGTATGTATCTGTATTTGTGTATATTTACAGTCATAGTAAATTTTATGTAACAAAAACAATATTATAATGCACTTAATTTACTACAACAGTTATTTAACAATATATTTGTATTATAAAATGATGATTACATTGTGCATCTATAGAGAATATTCATTGATGGTAGATGCTAACTGCATTTTGTTGCCTTGTACTGTGCAATTAATCAATGAAGCTATCTTATTATCCATCCATCATTTTTGGTAAGTCAAAATAACTGAGCACGTCCTCTAGAGAGAACAAAATTCTGCCCAATTTAAATCACAATGAATGATAATTTGCTGAATTTCACAAAAACAAAATGTGAACACGTGCAATTTATGATGCATTCACATTCCATGTTTTGATTGTGTGTGTGTGTGTGTGTGTATTCTACTGAACTAATGAACAGAACACATTAACTAGAGTGAGAGAAATAAAGCATTACCACACTTCATCATTCCCACTTCATAACATTTGCGAAGCCTGCAGGCCTGGCAGCTCTTGCGGCGGTTCTTATCGATGGTGCACTGGTTGGTTGCAGGGCAGATGTAGTCGTTATGGCCTAATCAAGAGACAGAACACATGTGAACAGATGTTTACAATGTTCCTTCCCTCGTCAGATGGAGACGGGCTGTTTAATCATCTTACTGACACAGCCTATGTATGCGTACCATTGCTTAACATCAAGCAAAACAGCAGAGATAACATACACACACAGCAAATGTGAATATAAAATACTCAATACTAAAGGGAATACAGCACGTGACCATCTGCAGTACAGCTGATGCCCTCTGAGACAAAACAAATAAAAACAGAAAATAATGGCATTACTGGCTGTAGTTAAACTGCTAAGAGGGAACAGTGTGCTGTGTTCTGAAGCCCCGAGGCTGGTAACCACCTCGACTTCCCAGACAGAAGGCAGGAGCTTCTCATTAAGTTGGCTGAGGTGAGGAAACATATTAGACTAATAAGTTCTACATGTTTGTTTGCATGTATGTTCACTGAACAAAAAATAACATGACATTTGTAAGGTTCAAATGTGTCCATCATTTGCAAAATAAGGAAATATATCAATACAAAACTGTATGTTAGGTTTTTCATTTTTGCTCTACTCACAAATACAGTGAGGAAATAAGTATTTGAACACCCTGAGAATTTGCAAGTTCTCCCACTTAGAAATCATGGAGGGGTCTGAAATGTTCATCTTAGGTGCATGTCCACTGTGAGAGACATAATCTAAAAGAAAAAAATCCAGAAATCACAATGTATGATTTTTTAATAATTTATTTGTGTTACTGCTGCAAATAAGTATTTGAACACCTGCCAATCAGCAAACATTCTGGCCCTCAAAGACCTGTTAGTCCGCCTCTAAAAAGTCCACCTCCACTCCACTTCTAAATTACTAAAATTAATTCTAAATTCTAAATTAAAAGCACCTGTTTGAGGTCGATAGCTGCATAAAGACACCTGCCCACCCCACACAATCAGTAAGACTCCCAACTACTAACATGGCTAAGAGCAAAGAGCTGTCCAAAGACACCAGAGACAAGATTGTAAACCTTCTCAAGGCTGAAAAGGGCTACGGGGCAATTGCCAAGCAGCTTAGTGAAAAAAGATCAACTGTTGGAGCAATTATTAGAAAATGGAAGAATCTAAACATGACTGTCAATTAGGGATGGGCGATATGGACTAAAACATTTATCACGATAATTTCTAGGTTTTATCACAGTAATGATAAGTGACAATAAAAAAATATATACAGATATCAGTCTAATCTTTTGTTTTATAAATCTATCACTACATTCTGTCTTGAGAGCCCTAAAATAATACTAGAAACCACTAAATTACAATAATTAAGTTCAACTAGTACACCTGTGTTGCAAAACTGTAGTGACACCTATTAAACAAGTCTGAAATATGAGAGCAAATTTGACATTTATTTAAATGATTTACACCTTCAAAAATAACTTGGCTTATAAAAATCACAAAGTAGTACAACTGTAAACACAACATGATAAACAATTTCAATAAATTCCAATGAACATGTAAAACTGAAATCTTTTTTTTTGTGCAAGAATGCAGAAATAAGCCTGTCAGGAACATCTGTATGTACTTTACACCTTCAAAAATAACTTTGCTTATACAAATCACAAAGTAGTACAACTGTAAACACAACCTAATAAAAAAATATATAATTTCAATAAATTCCAGTGGACATGTAAAACTGAAACACTTTTTTTGTGCAAGAATGCAGAAATAAGGTTGGCTGGAAAATCTGTATGTGCTTTACACCTTTAGACTTTTTCGTCAAAAAGACCAGCATATTAACTATGGGTGGAAGCATCATGTTTTGGGGGTGTTTTTCTGCACATGCGACAGGATGACTGCACTGTATTAAGGAGACGATGACCGGGGCCATGTATTGTGAGATTTTGGGGAACAACCTCCTTCCCTCAGTCAGAGCATTGAAGATGGGTCGTGGCTGGGTCTTCCAACATCACAATGACCCAAAGCACACAGCCAGGATAACCAAGGAGTGGCTCCGTAAGAAGCATATCAAGGTTCTGGAGTGGCCTAGCCAGTCTCCAGACCTAAACCCTATAGAAAATCTTTGGAGGGAGCTCAAACTCCGTGTTTCTCAGTGACAGCCCAGAAACCTGGCTGATCTGGAGAAGATCTGTGTGGAGGAATGGGCCACAATCCCTGCTGCAGTGTGTGCAAACCTGGTGAAAAACTACAGGAAACGTTTGACCTCTGTAAAGGCTACTGTACCAAATATTAACATTGATTTTCACAGGTGTTCAAATACTTATTTGCAGCAGTAACACACAAATAAATTATAAAAAAATCATACATTGTGATTTCTGGATTTTTTCTTTTAGATTATGTCTCTCACAGTGGACATGCACCTAAGGTGAACATTTCAGACCCCTCCATGATTTCTAAGTGGGAGAACTTGCAAATTTGCAGGGTGTTCAAATACTTATTTTCCTCACTGTATATTCTGTTGCAAGTATTGTCACGATGCTAGACATTTCAATACCGATACCTGTGCAGTACCACGATACTCAATATCAATGAAAACAATCACTCTGACTATGGATTAAAACACTCATCACTGTCTTTGTCAAATGTTTACTTGATAGAATACAGACACACTTCCAAATTTTTAGTTTTTACAGTGCCTGGTGAAGGACTGGCACCCTATCCAGGGCTTAGCTAAGATGTAAGAGGTAGAGGACTCACTGTGACCCCTGATCAGTATTAAGTTGAAGATGCTGAATGAATGGATGGAACTCTTCAGTTGTCCACAGAATAGTATTAAATGTGTCACTGCTTTTTGGATCAGATTTGGAGTCTCAAACAAGTTATTTATAGTCCTTAGAATAGACTATCCACTGGAAGCTTTGTGCAAAGAATCATGGGACTTAGGAATATCTTGGGTTGCTAGAATATTAGTCAATAAGTAACCTCAATAAGCACTATTAATCACTAGAATACAAGATATGCAAGTATTTTTCAACCAGTATCTTTGAAAAAGAAAAATGTCGTCTGTTGGAGTGGAGTACAGTGCCTGTCCAGCCGTCTCAATCAATTGCCTGCTGATGCACTGAGATTTTAAAGCCCTCAGTTATGCTTGTGGACACAGCACAGGATGTTGGTTATTTCACTCTGAGAATTAAGTGATGATCCATGTATATCACTACACTGTACAGGAGGAGAGTTCATGGTGCAAATGTACTGAACATGATTCAGAAGACACAACTGGAATTTCTGAGGTTTTGAGGATGAAAGCCATCAATGCTACCTTGCATTCTCAACCTGGTCAAGAAGTTGGAAACAACAGAGTTACTAGTGGAAGCTCATGGAAATGTGTGATCAAAGAAAGATGACAGACTGCAGGTGTCACCCCAAAAATCCAGAGACTTGCACAGGAGATTCCCAAAAGCACATGATAGAAAGCTGCATAAAAAAGCATGTCTCCATGTAGACCACCTGATCAGGAGAAAAGAACGGCATTCTGGACATTTTCAGCACATGTAACATAATTTTTTTTCACACACACACACTGAGATATCCATCCATCCATCCATTATCTTATCTGCTTAATCCTGATCAGGGTCTGAACAGAGGTATATTTAGTCCAAACTTCATCATCAGATCTTCATTAGTGTTAAAGTCATCATAGTTTGGGTAAAGAAGCAAATGGGACATCCTGTAGTAGAAAAGTGTACAAATTATTTCAAGAAATAATCACAACCCTGAACTAGATTAAACCTTTTATATGATCGATGGATTTAATGAATTAAATGATATTGATGATATTTATGATATCAGACAAACACTTTGTCTACCAGCACTTGTCATACTGATTATGATACTAACTCTGATAGATGTTTGAGAATGCTCTTAAAAATCCTTTTCCGTGGACCCTCCGAGTGGCTCAGAAGGCTAAGACGCTGACACTATGACCAGAGGATCGCGAGTTTGAAGCCTGGTAATGCTGTTTGCCATCAATAGAAAGGCCCAAGAAAGCAAAAATGGGCGGGTATATGGCGCTCTCTCTCTATAACTCTATATAAATATTGTAATGTCCGCTGGATCAGGCGTCTACTGATGGGTCCATTCAGAGCTGGGAATCCGTCACTTTCCTCCGAGCGTGTTAGCTCCTCAGTGAAGGTGCATCAGCGGTAGGTCAAAAAGAGGCGGTGGCCACATCACACACAATGGAGGAGGATTGTGCCCATCTTCACCCTCCTAGAGTCAGGAACATTGCAAAGTGATGGGGAGAGTCCTAATGGAGGGGATGGGCTAACTGGCTACTGCTAGATTGGGAAGAGCATTAAAAAAATCCTTTTCCCCTTACACTTTCTTTATGGGTGCAAAGCCAAGTACTCCCCACCTCCACCACCACCAAATCCCCCTTAAAAATAAGCTGAGCATACAGAAGGCAATAAATGCTAAAGTACTGAACAGATTGCCACATTACAGTATTGAAAGAAGCACTGATATGTAATACCTTGTGCAGCTCTATTTGCAGGAGGAATCAGGAAAGGTCATTTGTACTAATGTAATACTCATATAAGCTCAATAAAGAAAGTTTAGTGCATTCATTTTGTCCTGTTTGTTTTAAATACAGTTATTTTCTACATGTACATTTACTACATTTTTTACATGTGTACTAATCAGGAGAAGAATTGGAGGACTTTGCCAGGTCACAGTGACAAAGTTAAACAATGCAAACAAACCCATCAGAGTTGGAGAGGACATTGGGTGAACAAATATATAATAGGGTCACCAGTATGATAAGAATTTGTATCTGTAGGTTTACTGGTGTGCATGTTTTGGTGATACGGTGGAAGTGTATTATGACACATAATGTTATAAAGTCTTCAGGAGTCTGTTACCTTGAATACTCCTTTTAAAGAAGGCTTTGCATCCCTCGCAGGACCAGACGCCATAGTGGTAGCCAGAGGCATAGTCACTGCACACGGCACAGAAGTGCATGTCTGTTTTACTCTCCACAGAGCTGAAGTTCTCCTCATACTCTGCTGACCTTTTCCCCACTGGTTTGCTGGAGCAGAGGGGCAGAACAAATAACGTGTCTGAGACGATAGACAACTAAATATTTCTCACACATAGTTGATTAAAACTTCAAAGCTTTAAGTTAATACAACATTTGACATCACAAAAAGAGGAAAAATGTATTGTTATTTGAATTTTAATAAAAGTCATTGTTGTGACCTATGTTGCAAGATCCTTTTATATTTAGAACAGAAAAAATCTTAATTTCTTAATTCTGCATTATCACTGGGTCTGTTCTGCCGATGAAAGCGGTAATCTCAGTTATAAAGTATTAAAAACTAATGCATAAACAGATTGTGAGCTGTAGAAGAGAGTCTCAGCTTCACTACAAATCAGATGGGATTTTTTATTTTTATTTTTTATTTATTAACTTTACTGCTTAAAGATAAAACTACGTTTTATTATGTGACACTCAAAAAGATGATTTCTGAGCGTTTTTAGTTGTTTCCAGCTGTGGTGGGGAACTGGTCCTGATGCTGAAGAGCTAAATTCCTTCACAGTTTGGTGATTTTTCTCATCAATCACATTAGATTCCACTTGGTAGTAGGGCTGGGACGATATGGCCTAAAATCAATATTGCGATATATTGAGCAGTTCACCTCGATAACGATAAATGTATGATAATACTAATACACACATACCCCAAAAATAAAAAATGTGTTAGGCCAACAAATACTTCACAGCCAGTTATATTGATGGTACAATTCCCTTTTTATTACCACTTTAATTGACTTTAAAACATAAATAAATGAAGAAAATGTCATGTCACTGGGTGCATGCAGCTTTACACTGGGTGGGCACGACTTGGTACTTGGTGTGCATGGCTCAGCACTAGGTGGGCACAGCTTGGGACTTGAACATGGCTTTGACAGAGGAGTTGTGGTTGATTATTTAGTCTTACACACAATCAAATGGTTTTCAAAGTCTTCTGTACGCAGCACCATTGACTGACAGTATATGCAGTGGTAATGGAGTTGTGCCCTGCACCCTAAGCCACATTGGTGAATAGTGTATCCTGAAACATGAGAAAATAAATTCTATAAAGTGTGGGGCCATAAAAATAATTATAGGTCTCTGAAAGGCTTAGTAATGACAGTAACCGGCTTTTGACACAACAATACAACATAAATTGTACAAAATATAACAATGTACATAATTATATAAATATGATTAAGCCTCAAATGACAACAAGCTATATAAACCTTGTTGTGTAAACTGTTTTAAAAGCTGTAATGTGAGGCTTAATCATACGTGCAGTTTACAAAGTCTGATATTTATATAATTAGTCTGATATTTATATAATTAGTCTGATATTTATATTACTAGTCTGATATTTATATAATTAGTCTGATATTTATATAATTAGTCTGATATTTATATAATTAAGTACAGCTATGACATGTTCGGCATTGTAGATAACTATTATATGTTAGATATTGTGCAACTTATTGTACAACCTATGTTGTACTGTTGTGTCAAAAAACTGTTATTTTTGTGTTAACTGACTTACCTTCATGTTGGACTGCTCGGTTAAAATGTAGTGTGAGATGACTCCTAAGTTTACTGGCTGATGTTGGCTTTATAATAATCTATGGAGCAAAACAGACAATGATATTTGCCGCAGCATGTGTCACATCGCTCATATATCGGCAACGATCTTCCTTCTTGTATGGAAATATGCATTGCAACACATATAACCGTCGCAAACCTCCTTTAACATTCGCAGTTTACATGTGTTTACCGCGTATGTGCTGCCACTGGCGCAAAACTGCTGGCATAAATCCGTGGCTCTGCGGCTCTGCAGTCAGACCATTCTCCATAAGGCCCGCACTGGTAGGGCAGCCTGTGGTCACGTTACTACAGGCTGCTCTACAGACAGCAGGGAGAGCAGCGTCTTAAAGGAACATGAACGTAGCCGACAAAAAATACAAAAACTACTTTTCTTTTCATTTTTTTACGACACTGAAAATACCGACAAGGGCAAAATGATGTCAGTTATTGTCATAAAATTTTGTATCGGTAAATTTTCGCTTTATCGCCCAGGCCTACTTGGTAGGTAATTGTGAAGTTCAGTTGTTGTGTGCAGTCATGGCAGTCCAGTATTATGTCATCCAGTGCCTAGTTTGAATAGTTAATGCTTTATTATGTAATCAAGTGTGTTGGTACTGAAGCTTATGAAATTACATTACATTACATTACATTGCATTTAGCGGACGCTTTTATCCAACGCGACTTACAATAGTATAAAAGTACAAATGCAAAAAGTTAAATAATTAACATTTCGATATCGAATGCTGAGTGCATATCAGTACTCATGGGGAGTATTTGGGATCACTAGAGCAGGTGCTCTTTGAAGAGCTCGGTTTTAGGAGTTTCTTGAACCCAGTGAGTGACACCTCTGCTCTAGTGGTGGTAGGCAGCTTGCATTCTGGACCATCTGTAGTGGTTTAATAGTGCAGGCTGGGAGGCCTGTTAGCACAGCGTTGCAGTAATCGAGGCGTGAGATAACCACAGCTTGTACCAAGAGCTGAGTGGCATGTTGCGTTAGGAACGGTCTGATTTGTCTGATATTGTAGAGCGCAAAGCAGCAGGACCGTGCAACAGAGGACACATGATGTGTGAATGAAAGCTGATCATCAAACAAAACCCCGAGGTTCCTAACAACCTTTGATGGAGAGAGTGAGAGAGAGTCGATCATCAAGGTGTGGTTGTGTTGAACTGACTGTTTTGTTGGGAAGACCAGTAGTTCAGTCCTTGAGAGGTTAACCAAATAACAGCTGGAGCATCAAATAGAACATCTGGAACCAAATTTTGTTCTTCAAAAGGAGCTACAATCAGTTACTTTTTTTTATAGATTTGTGTTTTTAGAAGTAAATGTATACTTATTAAGATGAATGGTTTTAAATAACATATGCTCCAGATACTCAATCTTCTATCGTAGACGGGTGAAGTAGGACATTATATTTATGCTGTATTATTTATATTTATGCTATAACATTAATTATTTTGTTTAATTTATCCAGTATTGTGGATGTGTGCTTTAAGCTAGCATTACAACTAAAGCTCTTATCTCAATGATGCAATAGATACACCTTTCCTTAAAAAAAACAAATAAACTAGTGAACAATAAACTAGTGTTTATTGGATGTTTATGGACAAATATTTCCTATTTTAGTGTTTAATAGGGCTTTTTATGGACTAATAGTCCTGATGACTTCTGCACAAAATGTTCTAAACAGCTGTACTAAAGTTTACTAGTTTGTGAGACACACCAAAACAGAGTTAAAAATGCTGACACGGTCCTACCTCACCCAAGGTTTATCATTGTCTTGAAACAGCTGGAACATGACATAAAAGCATGTGTTTTAATGGAAAATTCTGGGTGATCCCACACCTTTGATACATACATTAGCTTGTATATGTTAGCTTGTTCTTTGCAGTTTAAATGAACATGCTCATAGTAAATACACACATTCATGCTTGGCATATTTATTTAATAAAAACATTACCCAAAATAAATGAGCCAATTATGGATAATGTTTGGAGTAAACATGCTCTGAATATGCTTCAGATCCTGGCCTGTTCTATTTGTGTACCCTTAAAAACAACTGTAAACATTTGACCATGCTTGCCACACGTGTGTGTGTAAACAAAGCTGAGGTGGATGTGTGCTGTGGGCTGCAAACTAAGCATGATAATTACCTGTTCTCCTCAGGTGTGTAATCGCGAGCAGTGAGCTCCTGCCAGGCTCCGCTGCTGAGCTGGTTTTGCTGAGTGTGGGTCTGTGGGCGGTGCAGAGTCAGCGGGGACACGTGGCTGTGAGAGGGCCAGGTGAGGGTTGGGCTGAGTGACTGACACACCGAGGGGTGGTCAGAGAGAGGGGGTCCGCTGTAGCCTAGCAGGGTGGGGCTGTAGAAGGGCAAGGTGGTGAAGTCGTGGCCGAGATCAGTGTAGGGTGAAGGGATGCAGATGGGGCGACTCTCCATGGGCAGGGCTGGAGAGGTGGAGGAGCTAAAGACAGGGGACAGCACACGACATCCCGTCCTGCTAGAGTCCACTTCCTGCAGCTGCAGCAGAGGAGCTTCTTTCTCTGGTGATTCAGACATGGTGCTGCACTCAGGCCAGGCAAAGAGCCATCACATCATTAAGGTGTAACTGCAGGGGCAGGAAGATGAGGAGATCAGGCTGAGTCATGCAGAGCTGCAGGATCAATCAGTACTGAACAGGAGCCTTTTCATATACACTACAGGAAAAAGAGATCAATATCAGTCATATACAGTTAGCTCATGTATGTTTCACTAGTGTAGGGTGCGGTTTATGGGGTCAGCTCTGGCCTGGTGGTTAGGGATCCCGTGTTGTGACTGGAAGATTGCTGGTTCGATTCACTGGCAGGACGTGATTGAAGTGCTATTGAGCAAGGCACCCAGATGCTGTGGATAGAGGCTACACACCTGTTTGGCATCTCTGTTAACCACTGTGTGTACACTGATGTGTGTGTATGTGCAATTAAATGACAGTGAAAGTAAGTCCTTTGAATGGGCATGAATAGTTTATGTGCAATGTTAGAAAGTATAGAAAGTACTATAAGAGTATATATTTTTGTTAAAGTGTTAGCATTTCGGCTACTTTGTGCTGATTGGTTAGCAAGTATCTGTGCTTTTGCTTTTGAGGTCTGGGTCGAGCTATGGCTAAATCAGTGGACTGCCCTTCCAGTGCCCACTGAAGGGTTACAGGGGGAGTCAATGCAACCCTGAACTGGACTAACTGCCTTGATTAAAGGGAACATTAAATTTTACACCTATATTTGGGTATGTGGAGTGCCTGCCAACCAGCAATCTGTGAACAATTAAAATCCAGTCAGTTTTGTGGGCTGTCCGTGCCTGAAAATGTGAACTATAATGGTTGGTCAGTAATTTTATATTTACATAGAGAATCAGAGAAACATACAAAACTACAGAAAACTGGAAGAAAATGGATTCTGATTATTTTAGATGGCAACATCCAACTAATGTTGGCCAAATTAAACTTCATTTTTTGTCCTGCTGTGGTCTTAGCTTTAGCCATGTTGTGTTGTTATTGTGTTATTTTGGCTGTGCTGTAGTGAGGTTTTCATAGACTGGATCTGTACCTCTAGAAACATGTCTGTGAAGCTGAAATTAACTTCTTATTCATCAGCATCTCATTCTAACTTTCTGTTCCACCTTAAATGAGGCAGCAGTGGTATAAGATGCATATTAGAGAGAGAGAGAGAGAGAGAGAGAGAGAGAGAGAGAAATTCTCTGTTCTACATTAAATGACCGGTTTAGTTTAAATCTTTCAGTGGTGCCTGACTAACTGCTGCACCATTTAAGGTGGAATGGAAAATTTGTAATAAGTCTGACCATCTCCTTCATGAGTTGGTTTTCAGTTGAAAGTGGATTTAATCTGATATAATTGTTTTATCTGTGATCAGTATAGATTACTGCTTAGTGTTTGTGTGTGACAAGTCAGTATTACACTGTTATAACACTTAACAGCCAAGAGAGACAGCAGCATATAGCTGAAAGAGGTGGAATTAGAGAATGATGGCACAGAGAGTAATATTAATGAGAACAAAGTAATAAATTAGAGAAATAAAACTATAACTTTGTGAGAGCGGAGAAATAACCAAACTGTGCTGAACACCGGATCTCCAGGACTGGAATTTGACACCCCTGATTTAGACACTCAGTTGTGGAAAAGGGGTATATTATGGGACCTTTAAAGTTTCTCAGTATATCATATGTTGAATCATAACCCCTGTATGGTGATTTACATCATATACCTTTTTGCCAATACACAAGACTGGACAGCAACAAATCATTTCTTAGTAGGGTTTTCTGAAACATTTGAAAAGTTTTTACTAAAAAATGACCGTGAATAATGACTTAAAATCTGAAATCAATTCTGTAACAGCATAATAAAATAACATTGAAAACTAGCAGGCACTGAACTTTCCAGCCACCACTGCCAGTTGCAGGAAAGTTAATTTAAGCTGAAGTCTCTGGAGATTCAGTCTCACTTCTAAGAACATTTACTTTCCTCTTCTGCAGAGACACGTCTCGCAGAGTGTACCCAATTAAAGTAGAATTAAGCAATAATCTAAGTCTTCTCAGTCAACACAATCAATATAATTAGAATTAAAGACAAACAGAAAATGTCACTCAGCAACTTTAGCAACTCTCGGTAATGTGCTAGAAGATTCTGGTGCTATGCCACACCAATGAAGCAAAAAAATTACAGATGTGTGCAAAAGTTTGGGCACACCTGCTTAACTTACCTGCTTACTCAGTTTTCACATCCTCAACAGAGAACAAAAAAGTCATTGGTTTTATTTACTGAAATTAATATACTGGAAATAGTGTTTTGATAGCCTGTGCAAAAGATACAGCCAATTCCTGTTTTCAAAGTCTTGTTTGTTTTCAATTCAGGAAATACCTAGAACTGTTCACTAAAATGTACAAAAAATGCCATGTAGGGGATGCTACCTTACTTTCACATCAACAAAACAGGTAATTAGACCACAAGACTGCACTCCTTTACTCATGTTATGCTATTTTGAAGACTATTTCCAATACAAGAAAAGCAACTTGAAGTAGACAAGATACAATAGCTGAAAATAATCCCCAGATTTTAAACCAGCACATCCCTGCTTCACTGGATTGTGGAACCAATCTGACAAACAAAAACTTATTCAAGTCTGTGAAGGACTTTTGAACCCTCAACAAAGCCAAAACAGGTCTAGTATTGAGTACAGCTGTACAGAGCTTCATATCTGATATGCCACACAGGGAGACAGACTTTAAAACCAATTTATAGATGCTTTCAAAAGTCTTCCACAGAGAACACACAAGGGACGGAAACCTCAGAAGAGCACTTATAGCATTAGCTAAAAGATATATCCAAGTCTGGACGCTGAAACCGCCATTATTCACTTACTTACTTTCACTAGTCGCCAGTCCTGCCCAGAGTCACATTACATCACTCAATACCGTCCACATATTCATACAGATTTTGTTTCCTAGCTATACTTACTTTGTAGTTAATTACAATGTACTGACAGGAAATGATATACACTACCACTCAAAAGTTTGGGGTCACCGCACCCCAGCAAATGTCTTTCCAGATACTCAACTGTCTATGATAGAAGGGTGAGGTAGGATAAGTCACTACTTTTAGCTCAGTATATAGTGACAAAAGTGAGTTTATAGGCCATATTTAAAGCCTCATAACATTACGATTTTTTGCTCAGATATTTGACTATATTTGATAGCTGACATAAATGTAAGTGACTGTACCTGTCTAATGTGAAAGAATCAGTCTCTGAATTAGCACGCATATGCACATGACCTCACTCACCAACAACAAAAACACTTTATTCAGGGTTGCCAGGTTTGCTTATTTTGTTGAATTTGGCTACACTGAAACTGCAGTCATGGGTAAAAATGGATGGCAGGATGCAGTTTTTTTTTTAAACCCATATTTCCTCCTAATGTTGTAGTGGTCAATCAACCCACCCATCTGCTAGGAATATCCCAGTCACTTGTAATATTCCTGACTCTAGGAGGGTGAAGACTAGCACAACCTTGCGATGCTCTGATTATAGCGTCAACACCTTAGTCTGCTAAGCCACTCACAGACCCCAGGCAGGGTTTTGGGGGTAAACAGGAAGAAAATGAATGACAAAATAAGATTATAAGAAGACTGACATTTTTTAAAGTTTCTTCAAATATCTGTGAGAAGACCATTTTAGATTTTGTCAGTTTGTGTAGGGCAGCTTTTTGTCGGAAACCTGGCTGGAGCTGTGCATTGACTGCATTAAAACTGGTAAAAGAGACATATTAGCATCTGATGTGTACATTGTGTTTTGCTCTTTAGGAAAGTAAACAGCTGGTGGACTGTACATGATGAGGTGGAGATGGTGAATAAAAGGCAACCGTAAGTGGCAAAGTGTAAACTGGAGTGAAGCCAGCAACGGCTCATGAGTGCACACATGTGTACAGACTAATACGACTCAATAAATCTGACCTGGCTGTTCACATTCAAATTGCAAGGCCACAAATCAGATACATATCTGATGTACAGACACATATGAAAATGACTCAAATGTGATTTGAAAAGATCGGATTTAACATTTAACACAAGCCTGAAAAAGTGAGTTCTAAGTCATATTAGGGTAAAAAAACAGAATTAACTCACTTCAGCCTGGTAATGTGAACGTAGTCATAGTCTTCAGTAGAGCTATGAGTTTAGCTCATTTCACATAAGGCATCATGGCACATGGATACATTAGAATAATACACACAGTGCCAGTAAAAAGTTTCGTTTTTCATGATTTAAAAATGTTCTGCATTGTAGATTAATACTAAAGTCCTATGAAGAAATACTAAAACTATGAATAAACACATCTGTAATTATTTAGTAAACAAAACAAGTGTTAAACAAACCAGAATATGTTTATATTTTACATTCTTCAAAGTAGGCACCTCTTGCTTAGATGGCAGCTTTCTTGGCATTTTCTCAGTCAGCTTTATGAGGTAGTCACCTGGAATGACTTTCAGTTAACAGCTGTGTCTTGTCAAGAGTTCATGACTTGCATTTCTTGCCTCTTAATGTGTTTGAGACATCAGTTGTGTGTCTACTTTGAAGTAAAATCTAAAACATGTTTTGGTTTGTTTAACACTTTTAAGTGTACTACATGATTCCTTATGTGTTCCTTCATAGTCTGAATGATTTCAGTGTTAATTTACAATGTAGGAAAAAAAGAGAAAAATAAAACATTGAATGAGAAAGTGTCCAAACGTTTGACTGTTACTGTATTAGTCCATAAATAACTTCAATAACCAATATTATTCACTGGAATAGAATAGAAGTTCAGTAGTTCAATCAACCAGAACAATCAATAAGCCGTTTACATTCCAACAGAGGTTTAATAGATATTTTTTGTAGAAAACATCATGAGCTGTAGAAATATCCTAAGGAGATATTAGTTTAAAACCTTCTATGAACACTATTAATCATTAGGAGATATGTTTTGACTACAGTATGTCTTTGAAAAATAAAGCAGTTATATTGTTCAACATCAGTGAAGATACTGTACCACTAATGATGCTCAAAGCACATACCCACCATATTCCTACATCTCATGATTCCCTCCCCCAAATATGGGCTAAATTCCCAATGGACAATAAACAGCTGTACTAAAGCCACTGTCAACAGCTTGTGGGACATAACAAAACTGAGCTAAATTGTGGTGACACTGTTCTACTTCACCCTTCTACCATAGAAGAGTATTAATTATGAACAACAGTGACATTTCTCACAATATTGTAATGTTTTGATGGGGCACTGTATACAGCCAAGCATTCATGAACCTTCAGCTTTGAGAATGCAGACAGAGGAGACTCCTGGAAGCAGTGCATTCCAGGAACAAAAGCCCAAGGCCATGGTGCTATCCCCCCTAAGCAGCTTCCCTCACTCCCTTCTCTGAGGAGGAAAAAGGATAAGGGAGAGGCAGAGAGGGAAACCATGTGGAGAAGAAGAGGAGGAGGAACCAAACTTAGAGCACATCCAGTCCAGAACAGAAAGGTGTGTTACATTCTAAAAAAACAAAAAAAAGCTACACGAGGCTTTTGGTTACCCGTTTCTGCATGCACCACTCACTGTAACTTACAAACGTCTACCACTGGGTTTGAAATCAGTGCTGATCTGAATGGCAGCTAATGATGTAATGTTTTATAATAATATTAACATTAACATATAGGTATGTTATCACTACTCTACCAACTACCATCACTACTACACTGCAATGTCCGCTGGCTAAGGCGTCTGATCGCCGATCCATCAGAGCTATGGATCCTGTGCTTTACTCCAAGCATGTTGGCTGCCCAGTGACGATGTATTGGTAGGAGTTACAAAAGAGGTGGTGGCTGACTTCACATGCATCAGAGGAGGCATGTGCTAGTCTTCACCCTCCTAGAGTCAGGACAAGTGATTGGGAGAGTCCTAGTTGATGGGTGGGTCGATTGGCCACCACTACATTGGGGAGAAAATTGGTTCAAAAATAATTAGTTTCAAAGCTGATAACAGTAAAATAAAGCAAATTTACTGCCTCCCTAATGGCTCACTATAACAAAATAACTACACAGTTCATTTAGCCACTGGTTTCTTAAAGTGAGAACTTGGGAACCAGCAGGGAACATAGTATCAAATTCAGATCTGAGGATTTGTTTGGAAACTCAATGCTAATGCTTCAAACACGCATCAACAGATCTCCGTTTGGCAATGAATCAACTTAAACACTTAGCAGAAAAGTCTGACAGCATCTTGCATAACCGACACAACAGTGCTGATGGTAGCAATAAACTGCAGCAAAAAAAGAAATATTTCCATCCAGTAAGTCAAATGAAACCACACATCCTAGCAGTATTCCTCTCCATGCCCTAAATATGTCCAAAATTAAAACCAATCCCAACTAACCTCAACTAATTACTTGGACGCAGCTTTAAAATACAAGCAAAATTAAAATAAACCAGTCCCTCGCATGTTCCAAACATTCATCATTTGCAGGAAGACGCACTACAGAGAGAAGAAGAACAGACCGGCCTAAGGCAATCGACCTTCGGGCTATTTTTGCCAGACAGGACACCCCCACGAATCAAGAAAGTCATGTTCCAAGGCAAAGGGAATTTGTATAATGTCCAAATAAAGCAATAAATCATGTTTAAGTGTGTGTGTGTGTGTCAGTAGCTACAGCTTGTCATTAATGTTTAGTTTTAGTTTTATTTAAAGCCATCTCAACACTCAGGATTATTTCATGGTTTATTCCACACAATTGCAAAGTGTGGTTGATGTTCTAGGACATTTTGTTCTTTAGTTTATTGGCCATTTTATGGATGGGTGCAGTCCTATCAGACAATGAAGCACTTGGTCATGTTATTTAGAGCCTGTCATGTATGCCAAGTAAATCTCCATTTAGGCTCTTCTGAAGGAGGCTGTACATATGGTTCTTTCATCAGAAAGCCTTTTATTTGAAACGGTGTTGTATACTAGCTACACTACAAGAATTCAGATGTACAATCACTACCCACAATCCAGCTGGAACATGAAACTGGGAGAAATGAAGCATTCTTAGGAAGGCAATGATATGAGAATATGGGGGATGCTGTGCATGTATCGGTCATGCTGATGCTGATGCTCATATGCATTTACAAAAGATCTACCACAATTATTATTATTACAGTTACCTTTGTTTGTATAGGGTTGTAAATGAAGTATAATGGACATAATCCAGAGATTTCAGCAGGGAATCAGCACTGTTAAATGCTTCAGCTTTACTGAAATACAATAACTTACTTTAAATATTAGTCTGATATATGGATCAGTCTAAGAATTGTTTGGTGATGCCAATATATAATATTAAATCCAATATCACTGCTAAATATCATCTTACATTTTGACTATATTTGTCCTCCCTTATGAGCAGCTATTGGCAAAAAAAAATAATTACTTTTTTTTCCACCAAACCTCACACATGCATTTATATTCATGATTAAACTGTAGGTTATGGAGTTTAAACAGCCTGTAACTACGATTACAATGTTTTTAAATCTGTCGTTCCCCAACATGAGACTGTTCTTTCTACAAATCTGAACTGTTAAGACAAGTTAGAGAACAGTCTAAAAATTAATGTGGCTCGTGTATGTTTACACACACTTAATAATCTGATTATAATCTAATTTCTGAAGTTATCTGATAAGTACTCACGTAAACATACTCTGATTTCTTAGAGTGGACTATGGCCGAGAAATCTGATTAAGAAATACAATAAATAGCTGAATTTTAGCTCAGTAATCAGATTTCTCAGTGCATGTACACTCTTACTGAGATATGAGTCGGTTGGAGCGATGCTGAAACCCTGCATGGTTGAAATAAAGAACTTATTTATATTATAATATTCTTCATCTTCTCGATGGAGACATTTGAAATAGGTTGCAGATAAAGTTGACATGGATGGATGGAAGGATGGACTGGGATTTACAGACTATTTGAAACGACAGCAATATTTGTGGGTCTTTGTTTACAAAAATCCACTGAAGGTTTATATTGATGTCACGTGCTTCTTCTCTGTAAGCTGATTGGCCGGTTATAAAGCAGAACTGTGACTCGTGTGGAAGTTTTGAATGATCTGAATATGAAGTGTGAATGTAAACGCGTTCAAACAGAAACAGGTCTGGGTTTATTAAGCGTATGAAAACGCACTCAGTGACTTAGGAAAACCAAACTGCTCTCTACTGCTGTAAAGCTTAAACTGTAGTCTAAAAGAAAAGTAACATTTATCTTAGGCTTTTTATTCGCATCTAAACCCAAACGTCTTAGCGATGATTTCAATAGTAGAGCAGTGAGAGAAGCCATAATAACTTCAGAAGTGCTGAGTGAACTCTTAGAGAACCTGTTAATAAAGACTAACATCTACATAAACAGCTCGAGTCACACAACGCTTACATACACAGGACAGTGACAGGAATACAGACCCACATACCTGTGAATTCAGAGCCATGAACAAGACGAGGTTTGTCCTCTCGGTCCTGCTGAAGACCGGACGTTGTCCTGTAGACTGTACTGATGTTCTGCTCAACTTATTCAAGCTGAATAAAGTCAAAGAAACACAGCCTACAGTCACGTCAAGTTAACTGTTCACAGTGTGCTCAGACTTGTGTTTTTAACCACAGCTCACCGGCTAATGCCTCCTCTGCACTTCTACCCGCCTACTTATTCTCCAGCGCGCTACGTCACTAACCCCGCCCACCTGACTCGCCTCCGACCTTTCCCTCCTAAACAAACAGCAGCGTTAGCACACACACACACACACACCGACACACACACACACACACACACACACACACACACACACACATACAGACACACACACACACACACAGATAAAAACACACAGACAGAGAGACAGATACACACACACACAGACAGACCAACAGACAGACAGATACACACACACACACACACACACACACACACACACACACACACACAGACAGACCAACAGACAGACAGATACACACACACACACACACACACACACACATATACACAGACAGAGAGACAGACAGATACACACACACACATACACAGACAGAGAGACAGATAGACAGAGACATACATAGAGACAGACAGACACACACACAGACATACAGACAGACACACACACACAGACAGATACACAGACACACACACACAGAGACATACATACATAGACACACACACACACACACACAGACAGACAGACAGACATACATACATACATAGAGACAGACACACACACACACACACACATACAGACACACACAGACAGAGAGACAGACACACAGACAGACAGAGACATACATACATAGAGACAGACAGACACACACACAAACACAGAGACAGACACACACACACACACAGACAGATACACAGACACACACACAGAGAGACATACATACGTACAGACAGAGAGACATACATACATAGATACAGACAGATACACAGACACACACACACAGACAGAGAGACAGACACACACACACACACACACACACACACACAGACAGAGAGACATACATACATAGAGACAGACAGACACACACAAACACAGAGACAGACAGACACAGATACACAGACACACACACACACACAGACATACATACATACAGACAGACACACAGACACACAGACAGAGAGACATACATACATAGATACAGACAGATACACAGACACACACACACACAGACAGAGAGACAGACACACACACACACACACACACACAGAGAGAGACATACATACATAGAGACATACACAGACAGAGAGACATACATACAAACCGGATTCCAAAAAAGTTGGGACACTAAACAAATTGTGAATAAAAACTGAATGCAATGATGTGGAGATGGCAAATGTCAATATTTTATTCGTAATAGAACATAGATGACAGATCAAAAGTTTAATCTGAGTAAATGTAACATTTTAAAGGAGAAATATGTTGATTCAAAGTTTCACAGTATCAACAAATCCCAAAAAAGTTGGGACACGTAGGAATAAGTGGCTGGAAAAAGGAAATTGAGCATGTAACGAACAGCTGGAAGACCAATTAACACTAATTAGGTCAATTGACAACATGATTGGGTATAAAAGAGCTTCTCAGAGTGTCAGTGTCTCTCTGAAAACAAGATGGTAAAAGGATCACCAATTCCACCATTGCTGCACAGAAAGACAGTGCAGCAATACCAGAATGGTGTTACCCAGCGTA
The DNA here is from genome assembly GCA_036984385.1 of Crenuchus spilurus. Classification (NCBI taxonomy): domain Eukaryota; kingdom Metazoa; phylum Chordata; class Actinopteri; order Characiformes; family Crenuchidae; genus Crenuchus; species Crenuchus spilurus. The sequence continues at coordinate 59,552 of BRDA01000820.1, forward strand.
AAATAGCAAAG
>BRDA01000822.1:10248-30355 GCA_036984385.1 Crenuchus spilurus
CTCCTGTGACCCATCATATCTAACCTCCCATCGTTCCTCTTTTATTCTGTCAACGCTGCACTGCATTCTAGACAGAAACTCGTATGCATTTGTGCGTGTGCTGACAGTCACTGTTCTTGGTGGAGCCAAGACATACACGTTGAAGTTACAATAATACGTAAGATAAGATGTAAAATATCCAAACCATTAGAGCTTCAAAAAGGGCCCACCCTACTCTCTTACCACCAGCAGCCACACAAATCTATTGTTTCAATCCTACAGCTACACCCTATGGTTGCTGTGGCCGTTTATGATCCGATCAGCAACCAGCTAGCCTTAACATCTACGGTTACTCATTGAGCCCATCACATGAGTTCCCAAACCACACACTGCATTACTAGCTCTTCACAGGGGTCATCAGGTAGGCACCTTCCCTCGTTAGTGTTTCGCTGAATTAAGCCCACAACACCTCCAGAAGGCTCAACAGTGAAGTCTGGCGTCCCAAACCCACCCCCCTCCAAGCTAGCTCTACAGACCTTCCTTACCCTTAACAAATGTAAATCCACACTGGCCTCCCTGGTGACTAAGGCTGTACCGAGCCCCACTGGCACCGTTAATGCATGAAGAAAGAGAACCCATGTTCTAATGGAAACCCCAACTGCCTGATATCACAGTGAGCCTCTAAAATCACTCTCATAAATGACTATAATCTCACAATATACAGACAAATGTTCAGAAATCAACACATTCTCTGCACAGTTTCTATTTCTTTAGCGAATGTAACACATGCATACAATATTGATGTACTTTTGGTTATAATAGAAAAGGTCCCATAATATACCCCTTTTAACAAGTTGCTGGAGGGCCTAAATGACTTACGTTTTTGGTCAAAATAACTCAGAGGTTAGTTGTCCTGTTTTTAAGACCTGTCTGATGAACAATAGGATTTAAGTAGGCAGGTTTTAATGTAAATGAGGCACTGCTCACCACACCCGTCAGCACAGATGGCAGAGCTGACATTCAGACAGCAGAGACACACAGGAGAGTAGAAGATGGTTTAACTTATTCTCACTCATCATATAAACTAGTTTGTAATTATAGTTATCCTGAGTATAATCACCAGACTCTGAGTTATTTCAGTTAGAAATGTTTACATATAACTGTATTTGTGCATATGTTGCTGTTCAGGTATCGGCTCGCCACTCAGCCCATGTACAGACAGAAACAGAAGATTGTCTCAGCATTGTACTGGAAATGCTGCCGAGGTCATAAAGGTCACAACTGTCAAGAAAAAGGTAAATTATTATATATTATAATTATTATATTATATTATATTAGTAGAACATCATACATTTCACTAACTGTATTTAGCTGACATGTGTATATAGCCCTTATATAGTCTCAGATATCATTAAGTCATTAAGTAATTGTTATATAAATATTGCTCCATATTAGCTACAATCCTACTCATGCAGAATTAAATTACATCACTAAACTTGCATGACTTTTAGCAAGATCAGAAGCTGTATTTTAAATAAAGAATCTAAATTGTTTTTTTTTTTATTGCTGGATTTTTAAAGGCTGGTTCATTCAGTTAAATAGTGAATAATGTAATTTATACTGAAAATGTGGCCAGCAGAAAGTACTTGCAATATACTTAATTTAATCCACAGTATGAACAGGTTAATATGAAGAGCCTAAAAAATTGCCATTAGCCAATACGGCTGTAATACGACCTTTGTTGAGCCAGAAGTACACTTCTCAACACCCACCCTGTCTCTCAGATTGGGTACCGCAGACCTTTTTATCCTGGGCGACGTCCGAGCCAGTATGACATTCTTAGTTTTTGACTTAATTTGTGCTCTGTGGGATAAATAGACTGACTAAGCATCCCAATCTCTTGTCAGAAAGTGAAGTGCTTGGGAAATATGGTTATGGTACAAGAAATGATAGAGGTCAAGCACTGGTAGACTTCTGTGATGAACATGGGTTGTTCATCAGCAACACACTCTTCCATCTAACAACAGGCACAGATACACATGGAAGAGCCCAAATCAAAAGACCAGAGCTCAGACTGACTACATCCTCAACAAGCAGTGGAAACAGTCAATCAATAATGCACGCACATGCCTCAGTGCAGACTGTGATTCTGAACACAATCTCTTGATGTTGAAATTGAAGATGAGGTTCAAAAGAAAACAAGTGAGGAAGCCAATTCAACTGGACCTTGGAAATCTCAGACAGGACCAGTTCAAGCTGCAGTAATAAGTGGAGATTGCAAACAGATTTGAAGACTTAGCAAAGCTCCAAGAACCACACACACCAGATGAACTGTGGCAGCAAATGAAGAATGTCATGCTGGAAGCTGCTAAGAAGACAATACAGAAGAACCACATCAAACACAAGAACTGGATTACCAGTGAAACCTTTGAGTGGATTAAGAAGAAGCATGAAGCAATAACAAAGTCTTCCAGTGATTACAGGCAACTGCGAAGTGAAGTACAGAAGAGGCTCAGAAGAGATAAGCAAGCTGAGTTGGACTTATTGTGCAGTGAGCTGGAAGAAAATGCAAAGAAAGGGAACAGCAGACCTGTATTCCAGGTAGTAAAGAAGCTCACCAAACCTTTCCAGCCTCGCACAGTAGCCATCAAGGACAAAGATGGGATGAAACTTGTGGAACCAAAGAAGGTGTGTCAATGATGGAAAAACTACTGTGAGGAACTATACAGTGGTGCAGAAGATAACATTCAGATTGATGTTCAAGAAAAGGAACCACCACCACTGAAGGAAGAAATCAAGCATGCTATGTTAGAACTGGCTACACGAAAGGCATCCAGTCGAGATGACATAGCAGTTGAACTGCTCAGGTTTGGTGGAGAGACCACATTGAATAAGCTCTATGAGGTCTGTATGGAAGTTTGGAAAACCGGTATTTGGCCAGAAGAATGGACGCAATCACTTTTCATCCCACTGCCCAAGAAAGGAGACTTGCTCCAGTGTAAGAACTACAGGACCATTGCACTGGTCTCACATGCTAGCAAGATCTTGTTGAGAGTGATATTAAAATGAATGCAGTCTAAGCTGGAAGGGAAGACTGCCCAAGAACAAGCTGGATTTAGACCAAGAAGAGGGACTCGGGATCAGATCACAAACCTCCGGATCATCTTGGAGAAAGCAAGAGAAAGGAATCAGGAACTGAATTTCTGTTTTATTGATTTCACAAAGGAATTCAACATGGTACAACATGATCAATTATGGATAACCATGCTGGAGATGGGTTTTCCCTCACACCTGATCCAGCTACTGAGAAATTTGTACAGTCAGCAGTGTGCAGCCGTCAGGACTGCCAATCACACATCAGCATGGTTCAACATAAAACAAGGAGTCCGTCAAGGATGTAACCTTGTAAACAAGTGATGAGGAAAGCACTAGAGGGATTTATGGGAGGATTCAAGATTGGTGGAAGGACTATTAATCTCAGATATGCAGATGACATTGTCTTATTGGCCACAACAAAAGAACAACTATAAGAGCTGGTGAGTCGCCCTGAGAAGGCTGCAAAGGAATATAACATGCAGATCAGCTAAAACAAACGTGATGATGAACACTGAAGATATACTGAAGATCACAGTCGAAGGAAGACTTCTGGAACAAGTAGACTCTTTCATGTATTTGGGATGCAGAGTAACAAAAGCTGCAGACTGTGCCAGTGAAGAGAAGACAAGAATGGCCATGGGCATGTTGGTGATGGTCAAATTGACAAAGATGTGGAAAAGCAAGTCAATTAGCACCAACACCAAACTAAGACTGATGAAAGTCTTGGTCTGGCCAGTAGCTACATATGGATGTGAAGCCTGGACACTGAAGAAAGAGGAAGAAAGACGTATTCAGGCTTTTGAGAACAAGTGCATCAGGAAGTTGCTGAAGATCTCATGGATGAAGATGATGACCACTGAGCAAGTCTATGAGATGGCTAGAACTCAAAAAGAGTTACTGATGCATGTTAAATCCCACAAGTTACGTTACTTTACATTACTGATGAGGCATGCACATGAGAGTATTGAAGGAAGTGTTATGACTGGACTTGTGGAGGGAGTCAGAAGACGTGGATGACCAAGAATAACCTGGATGGATAAAATCAAGACATGGACTGGATTATCATGTGCTAGCCTGCTACAAGCAACCAGAGACAGATGACATTGGAGAGAAGTGACTCATCTGTGCAGCCTACCATCGCAAAGCGATGACGGCGTATGACATGAATACGGCTGTAAGAAATCCAAATCAAAACAGTAATAGGAATGAATGGTGGATGCACAACTAGTACTATACAATTAAAAAATCTTTAATCTTTTAAGAATTTAATTTCAAAACAATTGAAGAAACTTAAAAAATTAGAACATCATGGAAAAGTTAATTTATTCAGAATTTAATTCTAAAAGGTAACCATCATACATTTTATATTTATGCACACTACATGTAAAGTGACATCTTGAACCATTTAATTTTAATGGTAATACTGTCTTAATAGTTATTTACTCAAACTCAAAATGAAATATTTTAATAATTTGAGATTTCTGCTTTTCATAAACATTAAGCCATGCTGATCAAAAGCAAGAATGCCTCTTTATGTCTAATTAATATGTCAGTTTACCTTTTTGAATGAAGTGAAAAACAATTAACCTTTTCATGATATTAAATGTTTTGAGGTGCATAGTACATCACTTATACACACACATTAGTTACCCCCCGATTACCACACTAGATAAAATTTGCTTTTGATTTGTTGTGTGTAAGTTTGCAAGTACAGTTGTAAGAAAAATTAAGTGAACCCTTTGGAATTTCCTAGATTTCTGCATTGATTACTAATAAAATGTTGAATTATGTACATTATAATTAAAAAATGAATGTAAGTAAAACACAAACAGTTGTACTGTTAATTTCTTATTGACCACATTGAGCAAACGTCCACATTGCAGGTGAGAAGAAATAAGTGAACCCCATTTACTTTAGCACTGTAGTTTCACATATGCTTTTCACATTAAATACAGGGACAACAATATTTACAGGGACAAAAAAAAAAAAGCTTTGTTGATGTCTTTGTTATTATAAAAACAGTAAACAAGAATAATTGTTGATGGATTCTACAAGTATAATGGATTCTGCTAATAATTCTTCTACTTTTATTTGACCAAGACACCTGGATGTTTTCCAGTGCTTCTGCCAAAATTCTCTAGACAGATGAGACAAAAGTGTAACATTTAACGCAAATGCGTTTCGTATGGAGGAAACCTTTTCCCAACTGTGAAACATGGTGGAGGGAGCATCATGGTATGATACTGATTTACTGTTTTCTTTGAGATCATTGAGGGAACACTTAATTTAAAGTTGTATAAAACATTTTAGAGGATGATTTAAGGACATCAATCCATGGACTCAAGCTAAACAGGCACTGTATGATACAGCAAGACAATGACCCAAAGAAAATCTGACTAAAGAATGGATGAAAAAATATTTGTGTTTTAGAATGACCAAGGCAGAGTCCTGACATAAATCCTATCAAGATGATGTGGCATGACCTGAAGAGGCCTGTGCATGCAAGACATTCCAGAATATTGATGAACTGAAAAACACTGGCAGGGAAAGAATAGTCCAAAATTCTGCCTCAGTGTTGTACACATCTTATTTGTAGCTACAGCAAAAGTTTGGTAATTGTTGTAAAAGGGAGTTCTACAAGTTAAAAAATTTAAGGTTTCACTTTCCTTTTCTAGCCTGTATGGTGGATGTTTACTGAATGTGTCCAATATAAGACATGAACAGCAGAACTGTTTGTGTATTATTAGTTTAATTAGATTGTGTTTGTCTATAATTGTAACTCAGACAATGTTCAAACCACATTTTATTAGTAATCAATACAGAAATCCAAAGGGTTCACTTACTTTATCATATACAGATTGGACAGGATGAGAAACATCATCAAGGATGTTTCTCATCCATACCCTGGACTTTTCACCCTTCTCCCGTCCAGCAGTGGTTACAGGAGCCTTCGCTCACACACTAGCAGGATCAGGAAGAGCTTCTTCCCAGAGGCTGTGAGCAAACTGAACTTTTCACTGTCACTTTAACCCAAACTGTATCATCGTAATTATGCTTGTATTATTTATTTGCAATAGACATATTCAAATTTCTACAACTCACTGTACCACCTCAATGATTGCTTACTGCACTTTATGTAAATAACACTGTACATTACACTCTGGTTAGATGCTAACTACATTTAATTGGCTCTGTACCTGTACTCTGCACAATGACAAAGTTGAACCTAATCTAATATTATACAGCACAGAGCAAAGATCACATTAATACTACTTAATTATATCCAATCCAATTCAATTCAAGTGTGTGTATAAAGGTGGACTAGATGGGCTATTTATCAAAGAATCAATGATATCCAACCGTAGCTTTCAATTTCAAAAGCAGCACATTCAAAGTCCAGCTGGAGGGTCATTAGCACATACTAGTGGCTCCACTTAATGAGCTGTTCATTTAAATGACACAATGGTTCATCTGAAAGCTAAAAAACACATTCTCAGAGGTCAACATTTGACTCATCCTCTCCATTTCTATAATAGACCTTACAGATGGAGAAATCAAGCCCAGTCAGGAACCCACAGAAATAACCCAGTCACACATCTCTGAAGCTGATGACTCAGGCAAGTGTCCAGCAGGAATATTCTGAACTTTGAACTTTTTACCCATAATAACTAATTTCTCACTTTCTAAGCACCCAAAGCCCTGGACCTCGGAAACAGAGGAAATACCCAGAAAGCTTCTGGCTCTGTGAGAGTGTCCTTAAACAGGAAAGGGAGGGAATGTTGCTGTTCTTTCAGGATATTTGGAGATACTGTGGTCAGGGCAAACATCAGCATCATATAAAATAATAATCACTTAAAAGGTCATTGGCGTGTTTTTTCATTGACCCTAAATAACAAAAAGGGTTAGATTTAAAGGCTAAAATAACAGCCTATAAAAACATTTCTCATATTAAAGTGTTCAGCTTGCATGGTCTACGCCTCAGTGCCCAGCATGGGTCATAATGTTCCATGTGAATTTTAAGTACCCCAACACCCACCAGAACCTTATTTTAAGCCATATATTCTTTATTCTACAAGCAGTTCACTGTTGACAAATGTAAAAAAATTATAAAAATAACGTCATACTATCCTACTACACTATACACTATATGGGTCAAGCTAAAATGGTTGACTAGTTTTGTTTTAATTGGACAGTAATCAGACCTATTCCAACACATACAAGCGCAGTATGGATATGAATACAGTGGTAACCCTACTTACGAGCATCCCTACTAACGAGTATTCCAGGTAACGAGTCGAGATCTCAGAATATTTTTGTTCCAGGTAACGAGTAAAATTCCAAGTAGCGAGTAGCGTAAATTTGTTCAATTATGCCAAACCGCTAGGGGCCTTCTAGATGCTAGCATAGAAGAAGAGGTCAGTCATTACCTTTGACCGCTATCCAGTAAAAGTGAAAGCGACGCTAAGGTAGCAAAAGGTTGTGAACAAAAAGGTTAGATAAATTTTACTTTTACTTTTCATATGATAAGTGTAACCACGCCATACACCTACGCCCGTCCTCCTGTCCTCCTTAGCCGCCAGCCTACATGAGCACTGTCAATCTCCCTCTCCTTAGCGGCCAGCCTACACGAGCATCGTCATTGTCTCGTTAATTTTTTAAAAAACCCATATAAACACATTATTTAGGATATTGAAGTATATTATATATTGGCCGGCTGACACGGATTAATCAGTTTTACATGTATTCTTATGGGGAAAATGCATCCAGCTAACGAGCAAACAGGCTAACGAGCTCGGCTCCTGCACGGATTAAACTCGTAAGTAGGGTTACCACTGTACTGTGATTCGGTAATCACAAACACTTCTTATGAAAAAGCTGTTTTTAATGGTACAACAGTAGGGTTAATCTTGAGATATATATCAGTCTGAATACCCATCACCCTTCACAGTTTATACTGCTATGGAGATATGAGAAGACAACAAACTTGCTCTACTGAAACCTTTTTAACTCCATCTGCAGATATGCATTGCATTTTACCTTGCTCTCCTCTACAGTACATTACTACATATGTTTTTTTATGTATAAAGTGTACCTTTCTCCTCTTAATTGCTCTACATAAACCCTCCTCTGTAGGAGAAAAGGAGACCGACCTGCTTGAAGATGGACAACGGGATCATGATCCAGTCGAATCAACTCCAAGTAACCCAGAGCTTCCTGTCTTAGAGCATAACGGTAAGAATAAGTTTTATAATCAGACACAAAGCTCGGCATAAAGATCATGATATAGACAGTATGCTGATATATGCTGAGATATGAAGGTCAGGAAGATGGATTCCTGTAGGATCTGCAGAGAAGAGCTGTTAAATTTGTTTGAGTGGAAAATTATTCACAGAACCTAGATTTACTAGCTGTGGAATTAATTTTTTGGAAGTAACTGTCCCATCACTAATTTTAATAAGTTTAATAATTCTCCGTAAGGACGATGCTGCTGTGTGGTTATTCATCAATAAAACAAGCAAAACCATGCTTCTGTTGGTCACACTAATCTTGTTCAGCAGGAAGAAATTGTCAAAAACTGCTGCGTGGGAAAAATTTGCAGAGATTGTTGATGACAGCGCAAAAAATCTGATAAAAGTTCAGGCTGGGTGCAGCTGTGGCTCAAGGCCAGGCTGAGGTCATATGAGTTTAAAGACTAATAGTAAATCACACAGACAGAAAAAAAATTGATTTTCTGTATTCAAAGGTGCTGGATTTACCTTTCAGTGTGTATACATGCACATTTTTCCACTTACACAAGATATAGTCAATCTATCACATGTTGAGTCTGAATTTTATTTATTTTGTTTAAAGTGAGAGCTGCAAGGCCAACAATGCGAACTAATGCAAAGTTCACCTAAATAGCACAGCAGTGTTTTTAAAAATCCATCACCAACTCTCAACCTGCTATAAAAAGGACATTCAGATCATAATTATGGTTTTATAAACTACTTAAGACTATTCAATGTGGTTTAACACACAGTATGACTTACTAACGAGGCTAAATTTGGACTCTAACCAAACATTGGCTGATTAGATCTGAGGTAGAAAAATAAAATAAACAATTATTGAGAGAACCAATTACTTATTCAGATCTGTACGATACATTTTTGCTACTTTTTACTGTTTATGTCCATTAGTATTTATTTTAGTGAGATATGCACCTACCTGGTTGGTCCACCATGTAGAAATCAGAGACAGTAGCTCATCTGTTGCAGCACAGTTCTTCATTAATGGTCACAGGATGCTGCGCACAGGATGCTACTGGCTAGATAGTTTTAGTTGGTGCACTACATTCATTCCTGCAGTGAAACTGTGGTGTTTAAAAACATCAGCAGCTTTGCTGTGTCTGTCTGCAATACCTGCCCTGTGGGGCTCCTGAAAATTGTAGAACAGGATAAAAGGAGGTTAACAAAGTATACAGAGAAACACATGAACTACAGTCTGTAAGGTTTGTCACTATATTTTGTAGGTCCTGGTGGAGCAATTCCTCCTCCTGCTCCTCTGCCATTCTTGGACTCTGTTACTCTTTTGACAGTCCATCAGGTATTCGCAGCGGTGATGACCCAGCTTCAGCCAGTGCTGAGTGGCTTTAATAAAACTCTGGATCATCTGTCCAGTGAAGTTAAAGGGTTGTCCCTGGATCTGCAGAAGCTGAGAAATGAGCAGGAGGGCCACCTATCCAAGACTAGACACAGTCACACTATACCAATAGAAGAGAAAATAGAGGACAGCTTTGCACAGATACAGCAAATCGAGGCTCAGCTGGATGTCCAACAGAAACAGATCGAACGGACACTGCAGTCCCAACAAGAACTGCTACAGTATAACTTCACAATCCTAAAGGAAGACATTGACCAACGTATCAGCCAAAGCCATGAGGACATACAGGTAAACCCACAGCTAATCATTATGTAATATAAACAGGTAATTATTTACAGATATACATGTATTATTTATGATAAAATATCATACAGCTAATTATAACTGAATACACAACTCTGAAATTAATTAAGAAACAGTTGAAAATGTTCAGTTTCACTGGTTTTACTATTTATAGTTGAATACATTTGAGCACCCCAGGTCTAAATTTCTTTACTGTGAACAGTTAAGTGAGTAGAAAATGAGCTGATCAACAAAAAGCATAAAGGTAAATGGTTCACCAGTTTAAGCAAGCTTACGGTAATGTTTTGTAGAATTTTAGACTGGCAAAAAAATTGTTAGGGCTTTGTTAGTGAACATCAGTTAATGCAATTTTCTAAACTTTATAACAATTAAAAGAATTGATGGCCACAAAACAGCAGAAGGCTATAAGAAGATAGCAAAGCATCTTCAGACAACCATTTCCTCATAATACAAGAAAGAAATTACAGTTAACATGATTGATTGAGGTCCAGTTGAGGTCTAGAAGACCAAAATAACTTTATGAAACCCCTCACAGTGCTAGAAATGCACATCAAAACCGTGCCAAAGCCCTTTCCTACTGTTAACCATGGTGTCATGGTTTATGCTTGTATTGTAGCCAGTGGCATGGGGAACATTTCACATTTTAACTTAGAAAAAGTTCAGATTCAGTTTTAATTGTCTCATTTGTGCAAGTGGCTCAGCAGGCTGAGACGCTGACACCATGACCAGAGGATCGTGAGTTTGAATTGCAGTCATGCTGTTCGTCATTAACATCCGGGGCCCAAGAGGGCAAAAATTGGCAGTGCTCTCTCTGGGTGGCTAGATGGCACCCTCGCTCTCCCTCTCTCACACATTGCAATGTCCGCTGGAGTGCGTTGGTTCCATAGTTACGGTGTATCGAATGGTAGTTCGAAGAGGCGGTGGCCGTATCACATGCAGTGGAGGAGGCATGTGCATGTCTTCACCTTCCTAGAGTCAGGGACAGTGCAAAGCAATGGGGAGAGTCCTAATTAATGGGATGGGTTAATTGGCTACTACCACATTGGGAAAGGGAGAAAATTGGTAAAAATTATGAAAATAATTAAATAAATAAAATCTCATTTGCACATGTAAATAATTTTTGGGGAACATTTGTATGATGTATAATTTGTAGAGATATCAGTAAACAAAGGCTAAACATTCATTTTGAATACCTATGTTTTAAAAAATTCTCCTTTTAAAAGTGTCTCCTTCACCTCATGGTAACTTAATTTTCAGGCTATGTAATGAACTGTAATTCACTGTGATATTAAATCTATGTATTTGTTGATTAGGTGAGCTTACAGTCACTGAGTCAGTCAGTGGAGGAGATTAGACATAGTCAATACAATCTGGACAGTACAATGCAGGGAGAATATTCTCCCTCAATTGATGTCAATGAAGACCAGCCTGGTGTGTGGGAGGCTATCAGCAGATTGGACAAAAAAGTGCTGAATAACACCATGCAGCTCAGTACCTTGTCTGAGAACTCAACACATTTGATGATTGCTGCCCAGAAGCTGGACCGCTGCCTGGAGAGCCTGAGCACAAGACTGGAACAGGTCAGCCAAGGCTCAGAGATTCACTTTACAGAGACTGGACTAGAACTAGAGGCAGCCAAAGTGGCTGCAATCAACAGTATCAGTGAATTAGCTGGTAATCTTAGCAGTCAAGAGCGACAGCTTAGAGAACTTGAACGTCACCTGGATACCATTTACCAGCATATCCAAAGAAATGAAGCCAGCACTGTTGCAGAGGTGTCTAACTGTAAAGAAATCAGAAAATCACTGAGTATGCTGGAACTGAAGGTGGATAATGTCACAGACTTGGTCAGAGAAAACCGATATGCCCTGGAGGATGCTGAAGCAACAAGGGTGCAGGCTCACCTGCCCACACAAGTTGATGATCTTCATCAGGCCTTGTTGATTGTGAAGGAATCAGTGGCATTTGAGCAGGCAAAGAGCAGGACTCTTAATGATAACATATCCCAGCTGAAGGCCTCACTCATGGGACGTCAACAGGAGGTTCTTTGGCTTAAAGAGAGTTTCGTGGCTACAGCAGCAGAAATCAGACGTCTATCTGCATATTTCTCCTCACTACTGAATGATGCCATCCGTCACTCTGACATACTGGAGAAGCTTTTAGGAGATGAGGTCATGGAGTTCTCCAGATGGTCTGAAAGTCAGCAGAAAGATCTGTCCATCCCTGCTCTACTACAGAGAATGCACATGATGCAAGAAAAGATTGAGACCCATGAGAGAAGTCTGGCCTATTTGGGGAGGAAAGATCCAGAAAGATCAGATCAAATGACCAGTGATGATCCTGTGGCATTCTTAGAGTGGAGCCTCACAACGGACCAGGAGAGGAATGCTGAAGATCACCAGGGAGATCATTATTCACCAAGTCCTTCCACAGGGGAAGATGATGAGGACTATTCAGTCAGTGACTTTTGGAGCCTGGGGAGAGAAGTAGAGGAGCTGGCTGTCCGCCTAAGTCAGCTGGAACAGCAACACTGCAACTGCACTGCATCCCCTGGCGGTTCTGTGATGGACCTGCAGAGAGAGATACTGTCCTTGCGACAGGCTCTCGGGGACCATCTGAGAATATTCCAGAACTTGTTTAGCTATTCAGAAGAACTGGCCAGCTCCTCTCACAGTCTGAACTTGGATCAGGTATGGACCATGATTACAAAGAAGGACAGGAAGAGAAAGAAGGGACAGAACCTTGAGGAGAAAAGCAAGGCAGTCAGTGGGCGCAGTAAAAGATACACTGGAGCAGGTAGGACCTCATGATATTCATCATACAGCACATAATGTCAGTTCAGTGTGGAATTGTTAAAGGGCCGGTATGTTATATTTGTCATACATTTTATTTATAAGTGAGGTCCATTTATGACTTTTGGTTGGGTTTAAGTACTAAAAACAAGTTATTGCCAAACATCTTAGAATTAAACAGATTTTGACTGAGCTCTGTTTTGATTAGCCCTCTATTATACCTCATTTAAAAAGTTGTCTGGGCCTGTAAAAGAGGTGGGGCTAAACTTCTATAGGCTGAACAGGTAGGTATATGTAAATGCATTACTATGTGTGACATCATTAACAGCTTTTACCAAAAACAAGTACATTGTTTTTGTATTATAGGGGCCCTTTAATATGGCTTAGCACTGGCATGATGTATTCAAATTGGATTAGTAGTTGTACAAGAGTGCCCTCTTATGGGCAAACATGAAACTGCAACATGACAAAGCAACAAAAGTTCCTATTTGCTTTAACTTCCTTAGGGTCATCATACTCTCCTGTGGCATTCATTACCAGTTTACAACACAGGACTAATACAAGAGGCACGCTCATTTTTGAGGAGGTGGCTCTAAACCAAGGCAATGCTTACAGTCAATCATCAGGAGAATTTCATACACCTCAGACTGGCCTCTACCTCTTTGTAGTGACGTTAAACTTTGGAAAAGCCCCCTGCTTGGCACAGCTGAAACGCAACATGGTACCTGTGGCCTCCTTTAAACAAGTAAGCAGGGCAGGGGGGCCTCTGAGCCGAGGGTGCCTCCTGGAGCTTCAGAGAGGGGACACAATCACTCTGGAGCTGCTCAAAGGAAGACTGCATGAAGGACAGCTTAATGACAACACACTAGCTGGTATTCTGCTGTTCAACACTGAAGACCAGAACAGACTATGAATGAGAACAGGACTGCAACTTGTTAAGTGTAAGGACTGCCTGTGCCAAAAATGTTCAAATATACCAAAGATGCTTCTGTCTGTGTGTGAAAAGACAGATTTGTTCTCCTTCAGTGTCCCCTGTGGTCATTTGTGGAACTGCATAAACACACATACATACAGTACATCTGGACAGCAGAACATGTACTAGAGTAAACACTCCTGAAGTCATTTTTATTCAGGTTCTTCAGGCGTTCCTGGAGATAGACCTGAAACATTTTAAAAAGGTCCAAATTCTAACCTGAAGACTTATAACTACAGTCACTCTGGTAAAGGATGACAAATAAATTAGGAAGCAAAAATTTTAGCCACCAAGTAAGTTGAAAAAATTTTTAAAATTTGACTGAAAAAATGAATAAATTGTAGAAAACAGTAAAAAATACTTTAAAAAATAGGTTTGTAAATAGTTTAAAACCACTTTGTCTTTGTCCCCCATGGTGGTCATTGCAATGGAATTGAAGTAGCAACAGTAGAAAAACACCATCCGTGTGGAACCACAAATTCATTTTTTAGGAACAGAAACTGTTCTGACCAAAAAAGGTCAGACACGTAAAAAAAGTCTTCAGGTTTGATTGCCCATCTGAAATCAGGACATCCATCTGTCTGCAGACCACAACAAAACAGAAAAAAGGAAAGTCCTGCTAGCTCAATAGGTATCCTTATTTGTATTTAATAATTTTTTTTTTTATCTTATCCGATTTTCTCCCCAATGCTTGGTAGCCAATGGACCCAACCATTTGTTGACTCTAACCATCACTTGTAATGTACCTGACTCTAGGAGGGTGCAGACTCACAGGCCTCCTCTGATGCATGTGAAGTCAGGCCACCACCTCTTTTCAAAATGCTGCAGATACTCTGTCACTTGGCAGCCAATGCTGTTGGAGGAAAGTGCGGATCCCCAGTTCTGATGGATCGCCTGGCAGACGCCTGAGCCAGTACTCTCCCCACAAATTACTGTGATTTTTCAAACTTGCTTTTAATTGTAAACATAAACCAAAAATGTACAAATAAATGGTCAAATTTTAGTTTTGAGTTTCATTATTTTATGAATTTAGGTTTTGGCCACAGTAGTAGTTACTTTGGTGCATCACTTGCCTAAACATATGATTTACATCTGACATCTGACAAAACACTGCACAACTGACACTGAAATTTAAAATGATAACCCAAGTGGTTACTATTTAGGGTCGTTAAAATAAGATAATTGAGCCCTTGCAATGAAAAACCATATATCATTTTAGATTTCATGGAATTTTTATAACTTTTACAAAAAAATATTTTAGTAAAGGTCTCTGAATAAGCAGAAAAAAAACACTTTCAAACAGTGCTATATTTTATATTGCGTACATTAAGCAAAGTCACAAAAAACTTTTTATAAACATGACCCTGTACTGTATGGGTTTTCTTTGCAAGAGTTCAATTGATTTTCCAGTATATTACACAAAAGCTCGTCATATCAGTGCTTCAATTGTCTGTTATAATGCTCTCCAGATCACATGAATCACATCAGCAGTTAAGATAAAGACACTGGTTGCATACTAAAATAATGTCATTTACTTAAAAATTGATACATTGGACAAATTCTGTATACAGAACAACTTGGTAAACATAAGGCACCTTTGTTAAACTCGGATGCTGTACAAAATATAAACAAAAAGTTAATTTTTTAGGCCTTTCTAAGTTTCTTTGCACATTGGACATGTAAGACACACATAGTCATTTGATTACAGATAAGCCTCTATAAGACATTAAAGTATGTGAAATGGGTCTTGATGGACAGACTTTGAGTGCATTAACATCAGAATCCTTGAGCAACATGGCACTCTACACCATTTCCCAGAAGCACTACATGTTGCTCACTGACCTCAGATGGACGAGGATGGCTACTGGAAACTCTAATGAAAAAGTTAACTTGGAGGGATTAACCGAGTCATTCTGAATGAACAGATCATTGATTTTCAGTAATGCAGGCCAAGCCGGCATACTGCAAGAATAAAAACAATAGTTTTTAAATCAAGGATGGACTGGGATTGATATATGCATATATTTCTAACTGCTAATGGTGTAAATACTGCAACTGTGGAGTATTCATAACATATGAGCTGTGAAGAGAAGCGTTCAGCTTCCTGTTTTTAGGACACATACAGATCTTTTAACATTTCCTTCTAAATGATGAGCCACTTTTAGACTTATCCATTAGTATTCTGGGTAGGAAGGAGGCCATTATGTAGTTTTAAACTTACACAAAAGTAGATTTATCTAGAGTGTTCTGTAGTAATATAGAGTATTATACAGAGTTTCAATAAGTTTAACTCTTATTTCTACACATTCTTGCCACAATAACACGTTCAACATGACATGATTAGAATAAATAGGACATGCACTTGTATTCTTCTATCCCATAATATTTTTATAAGATACCAAAGTCACTTAGTTTTCCCAAAAACTCTCTTGAAGTGAAAGTCATGTTAATTCGATTTGGCAAGACAGGAGTTCTTTCTGACATTTAATGTGATTTAATTTCCTGTGGAGGGTCTAAGGAGAGGCTACAGGGCAATATCAGACCTGATATCCTGCAACAAAATGAAATGATCCTAAAGCTGTTAGCTTTACATAAACAAACTTTCATGCAACTGGTTACAAGTTGCATCCAGCTTCAGTTTGGTACATGATGGTTAAAAAAAGCTTAACATTATGCAGTTCAAGTGCAAATTAGTTTCATGTACATTTCATGCAACCAAAGTTGCACAAAGGCTGCACTCTGTAAAGCCGGCCTAATGCTCATACAGAACATACAGGGGTTAGACAATGAAACTGAAACACCTGTCATGTTAGTGTGGGAGGTTTCATGGCTAAATTGGACCAGTCTGGTGGCCAATCTTCATTAATGTCACATTGCACCAGTAAGAGCAGAGTGTGAAGGTTCAATTAGCAGGTAAGAGCACAGTTTTGCTCAAAACAGTCAGGATGGCAATGCACCAATACACACAGCAAGACTGGTGAAAGATTGGATTGATGAACATGAAAGTGAAGTTGAACATCTCCCATGGCCTGCACAGTCACCAGATCTAAATATCCTTGAGCCACTTTGGGGTGTTTTGGAGAAGCGAGTCAGGAAACATTTTCCTCCACCAGCATCACGTAGTGACCTGACCACTATCCTGCAAGAAGAATGGCTTAAAATCCCTCTGACCACTGTGCAGGACTTGTATATGTCATTCCCAAGACGAATTGACGCTGTATTGGCCACAAAAGGAGGCCCTACACCTACTAATAAATTATTGTGGTCTAAAACCAGCTGTTTCAGTTTCATTGTCTAACCCCTGTATGTATGCAATGTTCTAATGCAGGGGTGTCAAACTGCAGTCCTGGATCCCTGCACAGTTTGGTGATCTTCCTGATCAAACACAGCTGATTCAGCTCAGCGGGTGATGAGCAGGTTTAATTGTAGTGTCAGAGCAGAGAAATCACCAAACTGTGCTGGACACCAACCCTCCAGGACTGGAGTTTGACATCCCTGTTCTAATGGTTTCAGTTCTATGCTTAAAAATAAAAAGGGTTCTTCAGCACAGTGTCATTGAAGAACCACTTTAAAAAAACTAAAAGTGGTCTTCCATGGCACATCTCCAAAGATCCCTTTTTAACACCTTTAATCTAAGAGTGTAAGGCTGGGGTTCTGGGTACAGTACTGTGCAAAATTTCCCAAAATATCATTATTTAAAAACATTTATTGTATCAAAAAGTAGGTAAATGCTTGTAAAATAACACTTCAGTAGAATAAATCCAAAGTAAAAAGTAACTTTTAGTATGTTGTGAGCTAGTTTGAAGGATGAAGTTTGGTTCCAGATGTTTGCAAATGTTCCTCAGCAGTTGCATGAATTACATTTCATCAGCAACACACAATTCAACTACAACTAATACTGGACTGACATGAGGAGAGGTTTGTAAAGGGTTAAACCAACACAAAACAGAGAATCACTACTTATTGAACTATTTGTATTTATTCCAATAGGGCTAACATATTTGCACAGTACTGTAACATCACAGAGTGGTCACTTTGCATTAGTTACCTCCAGTTTAGGACAGAGTACACAGTAAGGATGGCACTTTTCAAGCTCTACAGATGTTCTCATGTCTTCTGATGTTTGGAGCAGATCCTCAACAGACCAACATTAAATGGACAGATTTTTAAAGTACAGAATACATAGACAAATTCACAGGATTATTATTAAATATCAACAAGTAGTTAATGGAGTATTTAATCATCTACTATAATAAAGGACATGAAAGTTCATTTAAAATAGAGGTGCACTTTCTTTCTGCACCTGTGCTATTCGCTGCACATAGTCCGTATTTACAGCAGTCATTTTGAGACGGCTGACCACACTGCAGCACAGCTCCAATGTCAGTCATCACTAAAAATACTTCTGTTCAGATGTCTGTCTGGGTGAAGAGACTCAGTGAGCTTGTTCAGCTTTCTCCCAAATGTTCCTAGACTTTTGTTTCCAGTCCTCTGCTTCACAAGCATGTGCTGACATTTCACTCTTCCTCAAATATTTTATGGCTTTCGCAGAAAGCATCACTATATTTGGCAATTATCTCCCAGTTTAAGAGTGCCTGAAGTCTGGAGCAGCGGATGGTTGATGGTGGGACACAGACTCACTGCTCTCTTGCCCCATTATCTTTGTTGATGTGATGCGACACATTGTCCAGCAGAGGGTGCTACAAAGATGCTGCAAATGTTACTGCAACAGAGGGATCCCAGCAAAAGAGGGAGGGGCTCTGCTCTGCTGCACCCCTAGAGTTGTGTTGATGAATTGAGGCAATCCAATGTTGAGCATGAATATTACCAACGTAGTCCACTTCACTCCGCAGGAAGCACTGCTCATATTTTAATGTCCTGTGATTCCACCATTTTGGC
The DNA here is from genome assembly GCA_036984385.1 of Crenuchus spilurus. NCBI lineage: Eukaryota > Metazoa > Chordata > Actinopteri > Characiformes > Crenuchidae > Crenuchus > Crenuchus spilurus. The sequence continues at coordinate 28,930 of BRDA01000822.1, forward strand.
GAGTGTTTTCTTTACTCTGAGAGCGGTAAGACGAGAGGCTGGGTTATGAGCCCAGCACTCAGACATCAGTTTCAGCATGGCTCTGAGACACTGTCATGAGAGAAAGAAACAAGATCATGCCATGAGGTGGAATATGAGGTGAACTTTAAAGGGCCCTTATCCTATACGTTTTCATAGATTTATATTCTAAAAACTGCCGTAATTAATGCTAACATTATTATTCTCCAATCATCCCACTTCTGACATCAACTTTGGCAGCAGCCTTGGCCTGGCAGTTAGGGATCTGGTCTTGTGACCAGAAGGTAAACGGTCAGTGGTCTGATGGGCTGCCCTGTATTATATTACATTTAAAAATGAGCAGTCCAGGCTGCAACATGTCATTGTGGAAAAAGGCGGAGCTACACTGCTGCAGGCTGGAATATGTAAATACAGCAGGTTCTGTGACATCACAAAAACAGTGAATACTACATTTTGACATTTTAACTTGTTTATTATTCATCAAACGTATTTAACCAAAACCAAGATTTCTAGGATATGAGCCCTTTTATCTTTTTGTTAAAAATAATGTGTGAGAAATTAAACACAAGTTGTTACCTCATCACTGTTCCAGCGGTTAGAAACTGCAGGCCTCATCCCCTTTACACAAACCACTTCCCTCATGTCCTCATAAGATGGATCTGAGGGAACTACGTCCCAGAAAGGCAACTGGTACTCTTCTGCAATGCCTGCAGTGTCAAGAAAACAGATTAATCTAATCTTGCTTAGGCAATACTGATTTACTAGCAAGCTGCCTGAAGCATAGAACCAATTAAGATGACAGTACCCAGAACTAGTAAAAAGTGCTGTATCAGATATCAGTGGCAAAACAATACATCTTATCTGATTCTGTAATATATATAGGCTGAAATATCACAAAATCCCTTGCAGTGCATCGTGACAAAGTGAATTAAAACCACGTAATAAAAACAGTGGGCATAAACTTGACTAGGATTTAATGAAACAAATAAAAAGTGATAAAACTCTTCAATCCAGTTGACAAAAAGAGACCAAATACAGCAAACAGCAGATTTCCCACCCAATACAAGGCAACAACTGCCTGGAAAAAAGTCACAGAGATATGTCCTCAGTCTGGTGAAAAACAGTCAAAAATGTCAGTAATTTTCTCAGGGAAAAAACACCAACATGGTCAATTGAGGAATAAAAGAAGTTAGGGGTGTCCCGATCCGATATTGATATCGGATACAGGTCCAATAACAGCCATAAAAACATTATCGGATTTTATCGGCCAGCATAAAAAATCTGTAATTTAGGATCAGTTCAAATACGGGTGACAAAAATAATGCACCAAAATTAAGTGAAACAGTGCTACGTGACGTTCCCTAAAACACTATAAAGTCGGATATATATAATGTCTTAGTCTATTCTA
>BRDA01000823.1:0-25241 GCA_036984385.1 Crenuchus spilurus
GGGATTAATGATTTTATGTCTGTTATTGCTAACCCTGTAAAGCTGCTTTGTGACATCAGTTGTAAAAAGCGCTTTATAAATAAAATTGGATTGATTGACTGTTCAGACAGACATCTCAATAGACCGGATTTGAGAGACGAATGACATTATAGTGACATTAAGTCCTCTATGGCTATACCCTTATTCTTATTACATAGCAGTAACATGGTGTCAGTTTTTTTTTGCAGAAAGATAAAACTTATAAAGCTAACTTATCACAGTGCCCCCAACTATCAGTTAATTCACTTCGGAAAAATAAATACTGCCCTTGACGATTAAAAATGAAATACATTCTAAAGAATATAAGAAGGAGGCAGAAAATATGTTAGGACAAGATATCTGATACTCCATACTTCCAAAAACTAAAGAGTTTAATTAAAAAATTCTAAATGAATTTCTAAAGACTTCCTATCTCAGGTTTAGATTGTTTTTTTAACGGCTAGACGTGCACTAGCTTACTACTTAGCCTGCATTTTTCACCATATTGCAACACAATTACGACACGTGTTTAATACACACACTCACAAAGGACTACAATAGTAATGTCATAAAATAAAAAATAATGAATGAATAATAATTTCCCTGCAAACATATTTGCATATATAAATATGCATATATGAAATGTGAAGTCTTGACTCCAAATAGACCCCAATACTAGTCTCATGCATAGCCACACACCTTAGCAGAACCTTAGTCACCACTTGAAGATGATACCAACCATCTAGCAACACCTTATCACCCACCGAGAATATCACAACAATCTAGCAAACATTGACCGACACCTTTACAGCCACTTGCAATACCACAGCAACCACATAGCAACAGCTAAATGACATTTATCCTTCCACAGAATTTCTAAGGAAAAGCTTGAATTTGGATACAAATGTATGTACAATTTGTTAATGTATTTGATTGTATGTTTGAGCATTTATGTTGCGTTTAGCATAAACAAGTATAGCTTGCTGGCTGTTTTGTCAGTTAGCTCACACATTTGTTGCATAGTTTGTAATGCTCCGCCCTGCACCTGGTGAGGGGCTTAAACCCTGATAAGGATTAAGAGAATAAAATAATGGTTGGATGGATGGATGTTTCTTGCATTCACTACTAGATGGCAGCATTTCATTTTCTTCAACCTGGATTTAAGTTTCACTAAAAATGTAGTTAAGTGTACACAGTATTTATAGAAATGATGGCTTGAGGTGCTGATGCTGGTCCACTGTGTTTTACTCTACATAGCCCAGAATTTAGAGCACTTCATGCCTCCATCTTCTGACAAGCTTTATGGAGATGCCCTAACTCAAACTTGTCACTTTATCTACTGAATATAAAATATAACTGTTTACAAATGTGTATAAATGGACACAACTGGGAGAGGGAGCAGACTTGAGTTCCTCTTTCTGTATTTACTGAAGGAGATTCATGTTCAGAATATGTCAGAAACAGTTGCCAGATCTTACAAAAACCTCAGGTTAAGCTCAAGGTGGCTCAAGATTAAGATGTAACATTATCTCTTTATTATTTACCTGTTTTTATAGGATGGCAGCTCTATTTATTTGAAGATTAATTGTCAGCAGAAATTTCACAATAATGACAAGCCCAATATACTTTGTCTCTAAGAAGCCATGTACACACTATATAGCTGTGTTATATGTTTATATAATAAAGAACAATATGTTTTGCAGCTCTTAGAGCTGTGACTGAATAATTACTTCAAATGGACAGATCTACTGTTAGATGCCTGTGGGTGTAACGTTTTTATTTAATAATAGAGATAAACAGAATAAATGGATAGATTAGAATATACATTTATTGTCTAACCAGAGCAGCAAATTCTTCTTGATTTCACTAACAATCAGCACAGTTTTCATTAATCATTAAGACAGAAAACCACAATGACAATACATCACAACACAAACTGCACTACAGTTCACAACTCATACCCTCACTGGCCACTTCTTTAGGTACACATATGTTGTATCTCCATTCACTGTTCTTTTTAGCTCCACTGACCATATATGTGCACAATATACAGACTGTAGTCCATCTGTATACTTTGTTCGCCATGTTCTTCAAATGTTCAGTACCCCAACAGAACCACAACAGAGCAGTTATTAGAATGCACACAAAACATTTTTGTAATAGCTATGAACTCTATAAATACATACACTGAAGTTTTGTCAAGTGGAGTGAAAACAGTTTTTATCTCATCTGAGCGAGGAACATTATGACTGAAAATTGAAAACCCAGAACAGTGTGATTACAGCTTTGAGTGGTGAATTAATGTTTCTACCACTTCACCTCTGCACTCGTACTCTGTCCTATAAAAGGTTGGATTTAAAATCATTCACAATGGATATTTTGAAAGGAACAATGAAAAATGATTTTAGTAATTAATAACCATAAATATAAAGAAAGCAAACACCAGCAGAGATACATGTACTCGGTTTGCAGGTATAAGAAGCTTTCAGTTACAAAAACAAGGACATCACATAATATTGACAGATGGATATTATTTGAAAATGCATGTTGCTCTTTACATTGTGTGTACATTTCACATGACAACCAAAAAGAAATGATCCAAAATTACGCCTGGTTTGATTGACTTCTATTAAATGCAAAGTATGTTTTTTTTCTCTTCTGTAAAGTTGCCATTATGGAGGATTTCTGTTCTCTGTAGACATTATTCTATATTAATATACAGTATTTACATTAAATATACATACTCTTTTTTAAAACACATGGTAAAATAACATGCAAAGTTACAATCAGCATTTTGTGTTGGAGAATCTCATCCTCTATAGAATAAATATTTCATCTTCAGCCCATTATTATAATACACTGACAGTACATCATGACTGGATTAACAAAGAACATCTACAAACATTTACACCTCAGACATTAGTCAGGCCTTTATGGACTGTGCTGTGATATAGTGTATGATGATGAACCATTTAGACTGAGTTTAATGTATACCTGTCTCAGCATTTACATGCATCAAGTCCCTTCAGTCACTGGTTGTACCACCATCATTCTGAAGCCACAAAGACGCACAAGTGCCTGCATCACCTCTATGTTTCTGAAACCATATGCCAGAGGATTGATACATGGTGGTACAAAGAACAGTAAAGCTACAAACAAGTGGTAGTCCTTTTCATCTGCAAACATACTGACAAAATGTAAAGTAAGTGGAAACAGCTGCAGGATAAAGATGCCCAGGTAGAATGCCACAGTCCTCTGAGCTCGGACACTGTCCTGCTGAAAGGGCTGCAGAGCCTGCCTGGCTTCCTGGTACATATGGAAATAGACAAAGGAGAACACAAATAGAGCAAGGAAAAGGAGAATTACTGTAAACACCTTGGTGAACATCTCAAAAGGAACCGGCAAAGCCACCTGCTCCAGTATGACTTTGGGTTCACATACAAGTCCTGCAATTTTGTGACCAAACCTGGGTCTTAATGATATGATCACAAAAGTGCCTGTGGTAGCTGCTGTTAAAGCCAGAAGCCAGATGAGCATCAAGCAAATGTAGATACGCTTGTTTGTCATAATGACCAAATAATGAATTCCATGGCATACGTACACAAAACGCTCCAGAGCCATTAAAAATACAGTCAGAAGTGAGGTAATGATGGCTGCTGCCATAGTGTAGAACTGGGCAAAACACCAGCCTCCGAAAGTCTGAGTCTGATGGGTGAGCAGGCAGTACAACAAAGAGGGAGCCAAAGCCAAAGTCTGCACCAGGTCACTCACAATCAAGTTCTTCAGTAACATGTAGCGTGGCTGCCAGGACAGAGCTTCTGAGTGCTCCAGTCCCAGCAGCAGGTAGATGTTCACCACCAGGGAGAACAAGAACAACATCAAAACCAAAACTACTGAGAAGTGCAATAAGAACTTATTGTGGACAATTCTCCAAAACAGACAGGATGTCTCATCAGGAAGCTGCAGCAAGAGCAGATGGGTCTCATTAAAAGAGGAAAAATGATCACAGTCCATTTGTGCAGCCTTCATGTTGCCTCTGGAACCAAAAGAAAGTTGGCAAACTGCACAAAAGCAGAAGATCTGAGTATGTGCTGGAGAAAGAAGCTGGAGCATTGATGACCAGTAGGATGTTAATGTTAATAGTGAAGTGCTGTAAGAACGGCACAGGACCTTTTGATTCTTCACACACTGTGATGCTGAAGTGACGCTTTCATCTCCTAGCAACTCTGCTTATTAAGAGGTCATTTCTTACCTTCTGACATTGAGAGATAGATGCTATTTATTATTCTTTTAAAAAATTATGGCACAACACATTTTAGCCATTTTCTGAAAAGATTTGCTTTGTTGGTGCCAGTGGAAGACCTGAATAAGATCACAAGCTCCACCTCCAACTCATCCCAAACTTGGTGTGATGGAATCACAGCTGCACAGCCCAGTACTGGTTAGTTTTATCCTGATCAGCCATAACATTAACACCACCTTTACACTTATTGTCCATGATCCACTAACCATGTAGGTCCTGGTGGTCATGTGGAGGTCCTGAGTATTGAAGAACAGGGTGAAAGGAGACTAACAAAGTATACAGAAAAACAGATGAACTACAGTCTGTAGAACTACAAAGTACACCTATATGGTAAGTGGAGCTGATCACATGGACAATGAGTGGAGATATAAACAGATGGTGTTAATGTTATGTCTGATGATGATAATAACAGTAGTGGTGGTTCAGTGTTTGTGAACTGTTTAGAATGTTCTAGATTTCTGCATGGTTTTGACCTAAAACTTTTAGACTATCACAGAAATCCATGACAAAGCAAATATGCCTGTATGAAGCACATGCACAGTATGTCTGCTAGTTTCATTGTTTGTTCTTTATTTATGGTTATTAATTACTAAAAGCATTTTTGATTTCAAAATATCTATTGTAAATAGTTTTAAATCCAACATTTTATAGGACAGAGTAAGATGACAGAGGTGAAGTGACAAACATTCTCTCACCACTCAAAGCTGTAAATCACACTACTCTGGGTTTTCTATTTTCAATCATAATAGTTCAGATGAGATAAAAACACTAAATTTTCACTCCATGCTCATCACCTTAATAAGTCTTACCACTTCAGTGTATGTACTTAAAGAGTTCATGACTATTCTTTAAAAAATGTTCTTTGCTGTACAGGCATTACGTGATCATATGATCCATACACAGACCTTGTATTGTCCATTTTAGCTCCACTGAGTGTACAGGTGCACTTTGTAGTTCTACAATTACAGACTGTAGTCTATCTGTTTCTCTGCATACTTTGTTCACCCTGTTCTTCAATGGTCAGGACCCTGACAGAGTAGGTTGATCATTCTCAGTGACAGGCATTCAAACTGGGCTTTGAATGTGGAAAGAGGTAGAAGAGTGAATAGAAGAAGGTAAGGAGTTCAGAGGGTTGGGGGGCAGGAACACTAAAAAATGTGTCACTCACAGAGGAGAGCCTGAACCCTGCATGACAGGGGTCAACAGTAGATTTTTTTTTTTAAATGGATGTTTCCTGTATCTGGTATCCAGTGTAGCTGATGAAGGAAATTATTGATATGAGCAGATTTCTTAGTAGGTACTACTATGTGCTCAGTAACCATCAAGCAGTACTACAGGGACCACCTAGCAAAAACATTTGCACTCTACTGGCCATGTAGCAACAGCATATCAAAAGAAGAGGGCATCTCCATAAGGTTTGTCAGCAAATGGAAGCATGAAGTGCTCTAAAATCTAGGCTGTGTTGATTTTGGACTTGATAAAACACAGTGGACCAACACCAGCACCTCAAACCATCACAGACTGCAGAAACTGCACACTGGACTTCAGACACCTTTGATTCCTGAATTTCCCGCAAGGGATTAATAAAGTATCTATCTATCTATCTATCTATTCTGTGTCTCATAATGTAAGACCTTGATTTCCAAATGAAACAAAATTTACTTTCATCTGAAAAGAGGACTTTGGACCACAGTTCTTGTTCTCTTAGTCCAGGTAAGACACTAGTCTCCGGTTCAGTAGTGTTGATAATAGAAACACTGCAAAAACAGCACTACTTGAAATAAGCCAAATATTCCTAAATGTGATACATTTTTTTTGTTCTGAGAAAAAAAAATCTGCCAATGGGGTAAGCAAAAGTTGCTTGGCAAGAATTCTTATAACTAGCAAATGAATCTAACTCATTTGCATTTTTAAATTAAACTAAACTCTCAAAAATGAAAAGAAAATTGTGCTACTCACAAGCAAAAATAGCTTTTCTTAAGAATTTTTTTTAAATGAGTTATGAACTCTTGATTTAGAGTCATTAAATAAATTTCTTAAACTGAAAATTTGTTTAAGTAGCCTTATTTTTTAAATAAGAAAAATAATTAAAAACATTTTTAAGTTTTACGATTAATTTTTCTTAATTAATAATTAAGAAAAATCTTATTCTGGAATTTCAACCAAACCACAGTCATACCCTGTAACTGGTAAATAAAGCTCAGGATGAGCTGAAATATCTTAAGAAAAAGTTAGACATATGTTCTTAGAGTGAGCTTAATTTTCTTGTGCAAAACTTGCTTGTTAAGAATATTGTTTTTCTTTTTAGACAAAAATAAGAAAAAATGTCCATAAACAAGTTTTTTTTTTTACTTTCTTAAAAATTTTACTTTTGCAGTGAATGTGGCAGTTGTAGTTCTGAGAGATACACAGTATTTGTACTGTTTGAATAGTCATTTACTCAAAAACAACCATCACGTTTTACCATCATTTGAGATTCTGATGAGCTATAAACCTACTGATCATTAAAAAATGCTTGATATACACTACTCACAAAAAGTTAGTGATATTTGGCTTTATGGTGAAATTTCAGAATGAACCTAAAATGTGCTCTAATCTTTACAGGTTAACTTAATGTGACCTTCTCTAAACCTTTGAATAAACATGTCCAACTGTTTAATGTTTCAGTACTTTTTGCATAACTTGCTGTTCTCTAACAAGGAGCTTAACAGCAAAATTCAGGTGTTTGATTAATGAATCAACCAAAATATTTTGTGGTTCAATTAGAATTGGTATTTAGTGAGCCCTGAGTGGCTCAGCAGACTAAGGCACTGCCTCTCTGATCTGAGGATTGCGAGATCAAATCCTGATCATGTTGCTTACCATTGACAGCTGGGACCTCGGGAGAGAAGAATTGGACATGCTCTCTCTTTGGGTGGGCAAGATGGCGTACTCTCCCTAGCACTATAAACAATATCGAGTGACTTGGGCATCTGCCAGACGACCCGTCAGAACTGGGGATCTACACTTTCCTCCGAGTGCGCTAGCTTCTTGGCGGTGATGTATCACCAACAGTTTGAAAAAAGGGGTTTGATGTCACTGGTACCGGAGGAGGCCTCTTGTCTGCCCCCTCCCAAGAGAGTCAGGTACATTGCTAGTGATAGTGATAGGGAGAGTTGATAAAAAGGGGCGGGTTAATTGGCCACTAAAAAAGGGGTAATTGGGGTAAATTAAAAAAAATAAAAAGAATTGGTATTTAAACAGTCCTCTTCATCATGCTGTTCACATTTTGACATCATGACACCAAGACAACATCTAACAATTGATCAACAGTACCTCACCATTGTGAGGCTTCAGACAGGATGTTCTTAGACAGAAGTGGCCACTGACCTTAGAGTGTCAGAGTGTCATCAGCAGGTTACAACAAAGATACAGAGAGAATGGAAAAGTCACAGAAAGTCATAGAAGTGGACGTCCTTTGGCCACATCCCACAGTGATGACAGCTTCATTGTGAACAGTGCCCTGCAGAAACAGATGATGAATACCACACAGCTCCAGGCACATTTAAGGGAGGTGAGAGGCACTGAAGTGTCACGTCAGACTATTCAAAACCATTTACGTCAGCATGGTCTGCATACTAGACGACCTGTAGGGTACCTGACCACACCACCAGGTACAGGTATCATTGTCTTGCATGGGCCAGGAAGCATTTATGCTAGATTATTAATTGATGCTCATGTGCAAATAACACGTTATTGAGACATTGACATTTTTTGTTGGCAGTGTTGGTTTCTGATATGGGCAATATAGGCAGCTGCCCAAGGTGGCACCTGCTCAGGAGATAGTTTTATATGACCTGACAACAGTTAAAAAGTACTTTTATAAAATGGATAATTCCAGTCCTAAAATCGGATTGGCTGAGCTGCTCCATGATATACCAATATATTGTGGCTCCGACCTGATCACAGCATCTGAAATATTTATTAATGCTACGAGTTTATCTAATGCTGTAGATTGATGCTGTAGTATTCACACTCATGTTGCCTGACAACAGTGTTAACTGTTTGTGGACTGTATCGGCTAGAGGAAGAATAGTTTATTGTATTGAATATAAGAGTAATTTAATGTAGTTTCATTCATGCACAACATATATGTTTTTGATTTGTGGCAGAAGCTGACAAAAATCATGAGCATTTGATATCAGGGTCATGCTCACCTTGAGGTTTCTGTGAACGTGCACTTCTAACATCCCTCATTTAGCAAATACTTTGATTGCAGAACTAATACACCAAGTGATAGTCCAGTTCACACAAGCACTAGCTACAGTATTTCTCCTCAGAAAAGTTTGTGTGTTGTAATGCCGGCCCGACAGTCCTTACATCACAACAAAAAAAGATTTCAACTCTCAGTGTGCTATTCTACACATACAATGGTCTGCTGAATTGAACATTAATGGTGTATTCATGATGATTGCTTGCCTTCTGAAAAATGTTTAAACACTAGCAATCACTTCTGTATAATTGCCCAGTAAAAGTTGACTTTAACTTGGAAACAGAAACATTAAATAATCCTTCAAAATTAGTTGTCCTTAAGCTTCGGTATTTTAAGTTCATTCCCTACAGCTCAGGGTTATGAAGCTTTGAAAAGTTGCAAATTACAGGGAACAGTTGGCACATTGCTGTTTTTTCACCTTTATTATCAACACCCCTCACAATAGCTATTGATAAGGTGTTGCGAAGTGGTTCATAAGTGGTTCCTATGGTGGTGAACTGCAGAAGCAATCTTATTCCACTTTATTCTAAGCTGTTATGACATTTCAGATGACTGCTATGGTGTTGCTAGGTGGTTGCCAAGGTGTTGCTATGTTTTGCTAGTTGGTTAATATGGTGTTCCAGGTGGTTGAAAGGTATTTGGGAAGTGGTTGTTATTGGTTGGTATGGGTGTGAATGAGCAGTTGCTATTATGTTGCTATATTGATATGGTGCTGCTAGGTGTAGGGTTGCCAACTTTCAGATATTGACATAAGGAACACCCATGGCTTTGGGGTGGGGGATGGCTCGGATGTTGCACCTATTAAAAAAAGATTTTAAACTGTCGAACAATTTTTGCTAACATTTGACTAACATTGCCATCGATAGATGCCATTTTTTAAATCTTGCATAATTTTCAGGTGTATGTTATCAACACAGACAGAGCTTTTCAAGGATTGCAACTATTAATGGGCATTCCAGCCGTTTTTCTCTTATGGCTCGACTTATGGCTCCCAAAAGGGCTCCTGGTTTTTTAGTTTTTGCTGCTTAGCTTAATCTATTAGTAAATAATGTCAATTCATCAGTGAAATGTGATGAGGTTTATGACTGGTGAGGCAATTAAAACTGACTTTTATGTGATGGCTGAAAGACTTGAGATCACACATGACTGCGCCCAAAGAGGCAGCACTTTACAGTGCACAAACACGCAAACGTACTGGCTACCAACCACCAATAAACTTTCTTTCATCTTCTGATGCTTTTTACACGTCTCACATTCTCTTATAATCGGCTGTTTGTAATGTGTTTGCAGTCATTTAGCTTTTTATGTTGTATGGGTATGAGGAAATGTTGAAATAAATAAATGAATAAATACATAAATGTAGAAATATATAAATAAATAAATGTAGAAAAAGATTCTTGATATAAATTTGTCCTTTTTCATGGCAAAATGTATTTATTAATTTATTTATTTGTCTCATCAGTAAATCATAAACTTTATTAAAAACAACTGAGAAAAAAACACATCCAAATTTTTTCACAAACAAAAATTGAGACATTTCATGCAGGAGAGAGAGAAACTGAGTGAGGAGGAGGAGAGAGATTGAGCACGCAGTAGAGAGATTTGTATACAGCAGGGGTTCATGTGCGTGCAAAAAATCTTGTTCTCTCAAAACATCCGCGTGCATGCTCAGAATTCTGGCACAAATATAACGCCATAGAATACCATCAACCACCTAGCAATGCCTTAGCCACCACTTGAAGATGATACCAACCATCTAGCAACACCTTATCACCCACCTAGAATATCACAACAATCTAGCAAACATTGACCAACACCTTAACAACCACTTGCAATACCACAGCAACCAATGTATGTACAATTTGTAAATGTATTTGATTGTATGTTTTAGCATTTATGTTGTGTTTAGCATAAACAAGTATAGCTTGCTAGCTATTTTGTCAGTTAACTCACATTTGTTGCATAGTTTGTAATGCCCCGCCCTGCACCTGGTGAGGGGATTAAACCCTGATAAGGATTAAGAAAATAAGTCAATGTCTGGATGTATGGATGTTTGTTACATTCGCTACAAGATGGCAGCATTTCTTTTTCTTTAACCTGGATTTAAGTTTCACTAAAAATGTAGTTGTTAAATGTTATTGCAAATTATAGCAATTATATTATTACTATGCACAATATTTATAGAAATCACTGCATTACTGTTTCATGTCAGTAATCAGTCTGTGATGGCTTGAGGTGCTGGTTCTGGTCCACTGTGTTTTACTTAACACAGCCCAAATTTTAGAGCACTTCATGCTTCCATCTTCTGACACGCTTTATGGAGATGCCCTAACTCATGAACTATAAGCCATACTGTTCAACATTGTACTGAATATAAAATAACTGTTTACAAATGTGTTTAAATGGAGGAAATGTTAGAGAGAGCAGAGAAAGACTTGAGTTCCTCTTTCTGTATTTACTGAAGGAGATTCATGTTCAGAATACGTCAGAAACGGTTGCCAGATCTTACAGAAACCTCAGATTAAGCTCCAGGTGTTTCAAGATTAAGATGTAACATTATCTCTTTATTTTTAAACCTGTTTCTTTTATCTAAGAGGATATTCAATTAAAATTAAAAAAATATTCCAATTAAAATAATCACACATTTATATGCCGATTGTCAGCAGAAATTTCACGACAAGCCCAGTATCCTTTGTCTCCAAGAGGCGATGTGCACACTGTAAAATTGTTTATACATTTATATAATAAATAACAATATACTGTACTTTGCAGCTCTTAGAGCTGTGATTGAATAATTACTTCAAATGGACAGATCTAATGTCTGATACCTGTGGGTGTAACATGTTTTTATTTAATAATAGAGATTAACAGAATAAATGGATAGATTAGAATATACATTTATTGTCTAACCAGTGCAACTACAACAACAACAACAACAACAAACTAAATTGTCATTAATCATTAAGACAGAAAACCACAGAGACAATACATCACTACACAAACTCTGCACTACAGGTGGCCACTTCATTAGGTACACATGTTGTATCTCCACTCACTGTCCTTTTTAGCTCCACTGACCATTAATTTGCACAATATACAGACTGTAGTCCATCTGTATACTCTGTTCGCCATGTTCTTGTTTAGTACCTCGACAGGACCATGACAGAGTAGGTATTATTAGAATGCACACAAAACATTTTTTGTAATGGCCATGAACTCTATAAATACATACACTTAAATTTTGTCAAGTGGAGTGAAAACTGAGTTTTTATCTCATCTGAGCGAGGAACATTATGACTGAAAATTGAAAAGCCAGAACAGTGTGATTACAGCTTTGAGTGATGAATTAATGTTTCTACCACTTCAGCTCTGCACTCGTACTCTGTCCTATAAAAGGTTGGACTTAAAATCATTCACAATGGATATTTTGAAAGGAACAATGAAAAATGATTTGAGTAATTAATAACCATAAATATAAAGAAAGCAAACACCAGCAGAGATGCATGTACTAGGTTTGCAGGTATAAGAAGCTTTCAGTTACAAAAACAAGGACATCACATAATATTGACAGATGGATATTATTTGAAAATGCATGTTGCTCTTTACATTGTGTGTACATTTCACAATGACTACCAAAAAGAAATGATCCAAAATTATGTCTGGTTTGATTGACTTCTATTAAATGCAAAGTATGTTTTTTTTATCTTCTGTAAAGTTACCATTATGGAGGATTTCTCTTCTCTTCTCTATATACAGTATTTACATTAAATATACATACTCTGTTTTAAAACACATGGTAAAGTAACATGCAAAGTTACAATCAGCATTTTTTGTTGGAGAATCTCATCCTCTATAGAATAAATGTTTCATCTTCAGCCCATTATTATAATACACTGACAGTACATCATGACTGGATTAACAAAGAACATCTACAAACATTTACACCTCAGACATCAGTGAGGCCTTTATGGACTGTGCTGTGATATAGTGTATGATGATTAACCATTTAGACCGAGTTTAGTGTATACCTGTCTCAGCATTTACATGCATCAAGTCCCTTCAGTCACTGGTTGTACCACCAACATTCTGAAGCCACAAAGACGCATGAGTGCCTGCATCACCTCTATGTTTCTGAAACCATATGCCAGAGGATTGATACATGGTGGTACCAAGAACAGTAAAGCTACAAACAAGTGGTAGTCCTTTTCATCTGCAAACATACTGACAAAATGTAAAGTAACTGGAAACATCTGCAGGATAAAGATGCCCAGGTAGAATGCCACAGTTCTCTGAGCTCGGACACTGTCCTGCTGAAAAGGCTGCAGAGCCTGCCTGGCTTCCTGGTACATATGGAAATAGACAAAGGAGAACACAAATAGAGCAAGGAAAAGGAGAATTACTGTAAACACCTTGGTGAACATCTCAAAAGGCACCGGCAAAGCCACCTGCTCCAGTATGACTTTGGGTTCACATACAAGTCCTGCAATTGTGTGACCAAACCTGGGTCTTAATGATATGATCACATAAGTGCCTGTGGTAGCCGCTGTTAAAGCCAGAAGCCAGATGAGCATCAAGCAAATGTAGATGCGCTTGTTTGTCATAATGACCAAATAATGAATTCCATGGCATACGTACACAAAACGCTCCAGAGCCATTAAAAATACAGTCAGAAGTGAGGTAATGATGGCTGCTGCCATAGTGTAGTACTGGGCTAAGCACCAGCCTCCGAAAGTCTGAGTCTGATGGGTGAGCAGGCAGTACAACAAAGAGGGAGCCAAAGCCAAAGTCTGCACCAGGTCACTCACAATCAGGTTCTTCAGTAACATGTAGCGTGGCTGCCAGGACAGAGCTTCTGAGTGCTCCAGTCCCAGCAGCAGGTAGATGTTCACCACCAGGGAGAACAAGAACAACATCAAAACCAAAACTACTGAGAAGTGCAATAAGAACTTATTGTGGACAATTCTCCAAAACAGACAGGATGTCTCATCAGGAAGCTGCAGCAAGAGCAGATGGGTCTCATTAAAAGTGGAAAAATGATCACAGTCCATTTGTGCAGCCTTCATGTTGCCTCTGGAACCAAAAGAAAGTTGACAAACTGCACAGAAGCAGAAGATCTGAGTATGTGCTGGAGAAAGAAGCTGGAGCGTTGATGACCAGTAGGATGTTGATGCTAACAGTGAAGTGTTGTAAGAACGGCACAGGACCTTTTGATTCTTCACACACTGTGATGCTGAAGTGACGCTTTCATCTCCTAGCAACTCTGCTTATTAAGAGGTCATTTCTTACCTTCTGACATTGAGAGATAGATGCTATTTATTATTCTTTTTAAAAAATTATGGCACAACACATTTTAGCCATTTTCTGAAAAGATTTGCTTTGTTGGTGCCAGTGGAAGACCTGAATAAGATCACAAGCTCCACCTCCAACTCATCCCAAACTTGGTGTGATGGAATCACAGCTGCACAGCCCAGTACTGGTTAGTTTTATCCTGATCAGCCATAACATTAACACCACCTTTACACTTATTGTCCATGATCCACTATCCATGTACTGTAGGTCCTGGTGGTCATGTGGAGGTCCTGAGTATTGAAGAACAGGGTGAAAGGAGACTAACAAAGTATACAGAAAAACAGATGAACTACTAAAAGAGTTCATGACTATTCTTTAAAAAAAGTTCTTTGCTGTACAGGCATTAAGTGATCATATCCATACAAAGACCTTGTATTTTCCATTTTAGCTCCACTGAGCGTACAGGTGCACTTTCTAGTTCTACAATTACAGACTGTAGTCTATCTACTGTATTTCTTTGCAAACTTGTTCACCCTGTAATACAAATGGTCAGGACCCTGACAGAGCAGGTTGATCATTCTCAGTGACACTGACGTGGTGTCAGACATTCAAACTGGGCTTTGAATGTGGAAAGAGAGGAAGAAGAGTGAATAAAAGGTTGTAAGGAGTTCAGAGGGTCAGGGGTCATCAACACAAAGACGTGTCACTCAGAACCTGAATTTCAGGATGATAATTTCAGGCTGTCCTCTGAACACACTAGCTGCCCAGCGGTGATGTATCCCTAGCAGTTTGGGAAAAAGAGGGCTTGACATCACTGGTATTGGAGGAGGGTAGTCCTATCTGCCCCCTCCCAAGAGAGTCAGGGACATGGTAAGTGATAGTGAGAGCTGATAAAAAGTTGCGGGTTAATTGGCTACTAAAAATACATTGGAGGAAAAGGCTTCAAACAGGATGTTCTCAGGTGGAATTGGCCACTGAGTGCACAGAGCGGCATCAGCAGGTTGTAACAGATACATAGAGACTGGAAGAGTCACAGAAAGGCATAGAAGTGGAGTCCTTTGGCCACATCCCACACTGATGACCACTGTGAACAGTGCCCTGCTGAACTGGATTATGAATGCCACAACTCCAGGCACATTTAATTAAGGGAGGTGAGAGGCACCCAAGTGTCACGTCATACCATCCAAATCCATTTACATCACCATGGTCTGTGTGCTAGATGACCCTCAAGGGTACCTGATCACACCACCAGGCACAGGCATTGTCATCTTACATGGGCCAGGCAGCATTTACACTGGACAAGAGACCAGTGGGTCTCAGTGCTGTACACTGATGAAAGTTGATTTACGCTGAGCAGAAATGATGGCCACCAATGATGTTGGTCACATGAAGGACATCTCTTTAATTCTTTTATTAATTGATGCACAAGTGCACATGACACGTTATTGAGACATTGAAATTTTTTGTTGACAGTGGCGGTTTTTGATATGGGCAGCCACTTGGTGCCACCTCTACCAAGTACTGCAACCTGCTCCAGATACCCTATACTACTGACCACTTTCAAGTTTATAGTGGGGAAAAAAAGTATTTGGTCAGCCACTGATTGTGCAAGTTCTAAAATTTAAATTTTTAAAGAATTTATTTGTAAATTATGGTGGAAAATAAGTATTTGGTCAATAAACAACCAGCAAGAATTCTGGCTTTTACAGACCTGTTAGTTCTTCTTTAAGAAGACCTCCTATTCTGTACTAATTACTTGTATTAACTGCACCAGTTTGAACTTATGTCATGTCTATAAAAGGAAACTGTCCACACTCTCAATCAATCACACTCCAAAGAGGTTTCTAAGGACAACAGGGACAAAATTTTAGACCTGCATAAGGGTGGGATGGGCTACAGGACAATAGGCAAGCAGCTTGGTGAGAAGGCAACAACTGTTGGCACAATTATTAGAAACTGGAAGAAACACAAGATGACTGTCTTGGGCTCCATGCAAGATCTCACTTCATGGGGTACGGATGATTCTGAGAAAGGTCAGGAGTCAGCCCCGAACTATACAGGAGGACTTGATCAATGACCTGAAGAGAGATAGGACCACAGTCTCAAGGAGAACCATTAGTAACACACTATGCCATCATGGTTCAAAATCATGCAGGGCATTGAAGGTCCCCCTGCTCATGCCAGCACATGTCCAGGCCCATTTCAAGTTAACCAATGACCAGAGGAGGCATGGGAGAAGGTCATGTGGTCAGATGAGTCCAAAATAGAGCTTTTTGGTACTCAAGTCCACTCGCCATGTTTGGAGGAAAAAGAATGCTGAGTTGCATCCCAAGAACACCACACCTACTGTTAAGCATGGGGGTGGAAACATCATGCTTTGGGGCTGTTTTTCTGCAAAGAGGACAGCACGACTTAACCATGTTAAGGGAAGAATGAACAGGGCCATGTATCGTGAGATTGTAAGCCAAAACCACCTTTCATCTATAAGAGCACTGAACATGAAACGTGGCTGGGCCTTCCAGCATGAAAATTATCCCAAATACACTGCTCGGGCAGTGAAGGAGTGGCTCCGTAATGGTCCTGGAATGGCCTAGACAATTTGTGGAGGGAGCTGAAAGTTCGTGTTGCCCAGCAACAGCCCCAAAACACTGCTGTAGAGGAGATTTGCATGGAGGAATGAGCCAGAATACCAGCTACAGTGTGTGCAAACCTGGTGAAGACTTACAAGAAACATTTAACCTCTGTCATTGCCATGTTACAAATTATTGAGTTGAACATTTGTTATTGACCAAATACTTATTTTCCACCAAAATTTATAAATAAATTCTTTAAAAATCCTACAATGTGATTTCCTGGATTTTTTTTCTCATTTGTCTCTTATAGTTGAAGTGTACCTATGATGAAAATTACAGACCTCTCTCATCTTTCTAAGTAGGAGAACTTGCACAATCAGTGGCTGACCAAATAATTTTTTTCCCCCACTGTATATGGATTTTCCTGGCCGTTACGATTATCATCATCATCATCATTCCTGTTTCACTACTGTCACCATATCAGTACACCTGAACACTACAACAGCATTATAGGATTATGTGATTTATCAAGAACTTATAACTAGTTGACCAGAGGAGGATGGGTCCCCCATGTGAGTCTGGTTCCACCCAAAGTTTCTTCCTCCAGTTCTGAGGGAGTTTTTCTCTTGCCACTGTCGCCATTGGCTTGCTCACTGGGGATTTGGTGTTTTGTTATTACTAACCCTGTAAAGCTTCTTTATGACATCAGTTGTAAAAAGTGCTATATAAGGAAATTTTACTTGACTTGAATTTGCCCCTCAAAAAAATAAAACATTATTTCATATAGCCTTTCTAGCATATATATCAGTTTCCTATAACCCACTTGCAGGGAGTGGGTGCCCTCCACCAGGTGCAGTGCGTGTAGTTTGCTGCTCAGGTCTGACACATGTTTGTGTGATAGAAGGGGAAGAGAAGGGGGCAGGCATGGAGCTGGCCTCCCATGTGATCAAGAATGGAATAAAAACACTACTCTTCGTTTGTGCTGCAGAAATCACCATTTGTACATTGAATTGTGAATGATTAAAAGAACGCATTAATTTATGAATTGAACATTGGTATTTTATGTTTCATTTTATGTTGACCACCGTTTCATAAAAGCAATAAGCCTCGAGAGGCTGTGCGTTACTGCAGTTTTATCACTCCACTTTGTCATGCCAAAAACACCCTTCCCCATGATAAACTCATAGTAATGGACTGCCTCTTGACTTATTGCTTTAATATAGCCCATAACTTGCAAATTAAAATTGCACAAATAGTAATTTTAATGGCACAAATGGAGCATAAAGGAAAAACAAGACAATTTTGGTGCGTGACATCACAGGTATTTTCATGATAAATCACTGAAGCGTGAAATTTTTTACGTTTTCCATAAATTTCACCTGAAAGCCAAATATCCCTAACATTTTGTGAGGCGTGGATGTGCAATGAATATAAAAGTAATTTAATGTAGTTTCATTCATGCAAAACATTCATGTTTTTGATTTGTGGCAGAAACTTACAAAAAAATCATGGACATTTGATATCAGGGTCATGCTCACCTTGAGGTTTCTATGAATGGGTGCTTCTAACATCCCTCATATGGCAAATAGTTTGTTTGCAGAACTAGTAAACCAAGTGATAGTCCAGTGTTTCAAACAAGCACTAGCTACAATAAGGCTCCTCAGTAAAGTTTTTGTCTTGTAAAGCCGGCCCGGCACGGTCCTTACATCACACATGTGGGAACACACATAATGGTTAGCTCAGGTTTGCTGAATTGAACATTAATGGTGTATTCATGATGATTGCTTGCCTTCTAAAAAGTGCTTAAACACTAGCAATCATTTCTGTATAATTGCCCAGTAACAGCTCGTAAAATTGACTAACTCAAATACAGAAACTTTAAATAACCCTTGAACATTTTTGT
The DNA here is from genome assembly GCA_036984385.1 of Crenuchus spilurus. Taxonomy (NCBI): domain Eukaryota; kingdom Metazoa; phylum Chordata; class Actinopteri; order Characiformes; family Crenuchidae; genus Crenuchus; species Crenuchus spilurus. The sequence goes on from BRDA01000823.1 coordinate 18,339, forward strand.
CCTTGAGCTATGGTATTTTAAGTTAAGTCCCCACAGCTCAGGGTTATGAAGCTTTGAAAAGTTGGCACGTCACTGTTTTTCCATCTTTATTATCAACACACCTCGCAATAGCTAAGTGGTTCTTAAGTGGTTGCTAGGGTGGTGCAATGCAGAAGCAATCTTATTCCAGGTTATTCTAGGCTGTTATGACATTTCAGATGGCTTCTATTGTGCTGCTAGGTGGTTGTGAAGGTGTTGCTAGTTGGTTAATAAGGTGTTCTAGGTGGTTGAAAGGTAGTTGGAAAGTAGGTAAGCGGTTTCTGGTTGGTTGGTATGGGTGTGGATGAGCAGTTGCTATTATATTTCAGAAAGTTTATATGATTCTTGATGTGGTTGTTATGGTATTCCCGGAGGTTGCTTAGGTGTTTTGGGAAGTGGTTCTTAGAAACAACTTATGCCAAATTCACACGACACGATTTTAACCCAGTTTTCAAGTTGCTGACCAGTTTTTTGTAGATTGCCAACAAAAACCTCTGCTTGGGGAGAAGTCAGAAATTACTCAGAGGATATAATATTTCACATGCTGAATATCAGATTCAATCAGCAACTGTGTCAAGAGCAGTAACTACATACAACCCCACTGATCCCATTGATCATGTAGAGAGAGAACCATGTGACCGTCATTATGCGTATCTATAATCAATTCAATGGACAGATGAAATAAAGCTAGTGACAGTATGTATGTAATATAACTGTAACTGTACTGCAGGCTCATAGCCTACGTGCTAGTTGTACTGCCCTGTCTCATAGCCTGCATGGCTTTACTGCACTCTCATTGCCTGTGCCTTGTACACTGGCTCATAGCCTGCGTGCCAGCTGTACTGTTCTGTTTGTTTGTGACAAAACATGTTTGAAGAGCAGCCAGGATTTCCCAAGATGAAAAATCATGTAGTTCGTGACCCCGTGTCACCAACCAGTCATGTAGTGTAAAAGTCACAACAACTGAAAGTTGTGTAGTGTGAACCTGGGATTAGCAACAGCGAGAGAATTACTTGGCAACAAATAAGCAACAGCCTAGTAACTGCTTAGCAAAAATGTAGCAACAGCCTAACAACATCTTAGCCACAACTTGGCAACAACCTAGTAACCACATAGTAAAAGCCTAGTAACCATGCAACCAGCAAAAGCCTAGCAACCACTCAGCCAAAACTTAGCAACTATAGTAACCACCTAGCAACCATATAGCAACAACCTACAAACACCTTAAGATCCACCTGTAATATCACAGCAAATACATAGCCTAGCAACCTTAACAACCACTTGGAATACCATATCACCATATCTGCCTAACATCACCTTAGCAGGACTTTACCTAGCACTTGAAGTATGATACCAACCACCTAGCAACACCTTATCATCCACCTGGAATATCACAACAATCTAGCAACCACTGGCCAACACCTAACAACCACTTGCAATGCAATAGCAACCACATAGCAACAAGTTTCCAACCACCTTAAATACAATAGCAACCACCTAAGAACTCCTTTAGCAGCCACCTTAGATACAATAGCAACTGCCAAGCAGCACCTTTGCAACCACCTGAAATTCCACAGGAACCACCTAGCAACACCTTTAAATACCATAACAATCACCTAGCAACACTTTAGCAACCACATTATAAAGCATTTAAACAGGCTAAGTACCACTTACCAACACCGTAGCAACCTCCTGAAATACCATAGCAACCACTTAGCTAGAGTTTAGCAACCACTTGGAATACCATAGCAGCGCCTAGCAACCATTTTTTTTTTACTATTGCAACAACTCAGGAACCACTTTCCAATACCTTAACAACCTCTTGGAATATTACAGCAACCAACCAACAACATAGCACCAGCCTAGCAGCCAATTAGCAACAATGTGGGAACACCATAGCAACAACCTAGCAACAATGAATTAACAGTCTAGTAACTATTCAGCAGCAACATACCAATAGACTTGCAAACACTTAGCAACAACCTAGCAACCATGTACCAATACTATATCAACCACACCGCAATAGCCTAGCAAACACTTAGCCTAACAAGCACTTAGCATCCTTAAACCACCATAAACAGCCAAGTTGCAATTATTATCTGGCTTTAATGAGCTAAATTATAGTTTGTTCACAAACTTTCCTAGTTTACTTTTTGGTATTAACTTAGAAGTTACTTTCTTTACACTTTGCTGGGAGACTCTGTCTTTTGCTGCCATTAAGATGGTGATGTAGCCGGAACCCTCAAGTTTTCAACTCACAATGTGCAGTTATTGAAAACACACAATGGTTCACTCAAACTTGCTTAACTGTCATTGAAAAATAATGGCGTGGGCATGATGATTGCTAGCCTTTGAAAAGCACTTTAATACTAGCAATCATTTCTTTTCTGTATAATTTCTCAGTAATAGCCGATAACAAATAAAACTGAAAATAGGCTAAATTAGTTCTCTTTAAAACTAGCAGATAAGTTATTTTCCCACAGCTCAACTGTATGCAGCTTTGAAACACTTCTACTAATTACAGAAGGCACATTGCATCATTTTTCCCTTTACCATCAACACACTTTACTTAAGCATTCACACACTATTTGGATGAAAATATGAAAACATTCATTGTTTTTTTCTGAAATCAAGGTTATTAAAAGAGTTTATCCTGCTTTTCTTTGAGTAACTCTCTACTGTCAAATGAAAGCTTTCTACAAACCGGATTCCAAAAAAGTTGGGACACTAAACAAATTGTGAATAAAAACTGAATGCAATGATGTGGACGTGCCAACATCTAATATTTTATTAATAATAGAACACAAATCACAGATCAAAAGTTTAAACTGAGAGAATGTATCATTTTAAGGGAAAAACATGTTTCAAAATTTCATGGCGTTAACAAATACCAAAAAAGTTGGGACAAGGCCATTTTTACCACTCTGTGGCATCCGCCCTACTTCTTACAACACTCAACAGACATCTGGGGACAGAGGAGACCAGTTTCTCAAGTTTAGAAATAGGAATGCTCTCCCATTCATGTCTAATACAGGCCTCTAACTGTTCAATCATCTTGGGCCTTCTTTGTCGCATGTTCTCTATAGGTGAAAGATCTGGACTGCAGGCTGACCATTTCAGTACCCGGATCCTTCTCCTACGTAGCCATGATGTTGTGATTGCTGCAGAATGTGGTCTGCCATTATCTTGTAGAAAAATGCAGGGTCTTCCCTGAAAGAGATGACGTCTAGATGGGAGCATATGTTGTTCTAGAACCTGAACATAGTTCTCTGCATTAATGGTGCCTTTCCAGACATGCAAGCTGCCCATGCCACAAGCACTCATACAACCCCATACCATCAGTGATGCAGGCTTCTGAATGGAGCGTTGATAACAACTTGGGTTATCCTTGTCCTCTCTGGTCCGGATGACATGGCGTCCCAGTGTTCCATAAAGAACTTCAAATTGTGACTCATCTGACCACAGAACAGTCTTTCATTTTGCCACACTCCATTGTAAAAGACCCCTGGCCCAGTGCAAACGTCTGAGCTTGTGGAGCTTGCTTAGAAATGGCTTCCTCTTTCCACTGTAGAGTTTCAGCTGGCAACGGCGGATGGCACGGTGGATTGTGTTCACTGACAATACTTTCTGGAAGTATTCCTGAGCCCACTCTGTTATTTCCTTGACAGTGGCATTCCTGTTTGAGGTGCTGTGACGTTTAAGGGCCCGGAGATCATGAGCATCCAGTAGAGTGTTAGGGCCTTGACCCTTACGCACAGCGATTGTTCCAGATTTTCTGAATCTTTTGATGATGTTATGCACGGTTCATGATGATAACTTAAAAGTCTTTGCTATTTTACGCTGGGTAACACCATTCTGGTATTTCTGCACAACAATGGTGGAATTGGTGAACCTCTTACCATCTTGGCTTCAGAGAGACACTGACACTGAGAAACTTATTATACCCAATCATGTTGTCAATTGACCTAATTAGTGTTAATTGGTCTTCCAGCTGTTCGTTATATGCTCAATTTCCTTTTTCCAGCCACTTATTGCTACTTGTCCCAACTTTTTTGGGATTTGTTGACAATGTGAAATTTTGAATCAACATTTTTCTCCTTTAAAATGTTACATTTACTCAGATTAAACTTTTGATCTGTCATCTATGTTCTATTACGAATAAAATATTGACATTTGCCATCTCCACATCATTGCATTCAGTTTTTATTCACAATTTGTTTAGTGTAAAGTGTTTGGAATCCGGTTTGTACTTTGGAGGATTGCTGTGAGGATTTGATTGCATTCAGCCGCATGTTGGATCAACTGCACCTCCACCTCATCCCCAGCTCCACCAACTAATTTCAAAAGAGCATGGGGCAGAATAGTTTTCAATAGTCCATTTTAAACGAGCTTTGGCCCAGAGAAGACTGTATTTCTAAGTAGTGTTTACATATCACTTTATCTTTGCATTATACAGCTTTAACGTGCATTTGTGGGTTGCACGGCAAACTGGTCACAGACAGTGATTTCTGGAAGTATTCCTAAGCCCATGCAGTGATTTCCAGAACAGAATATTGCCTGTTTTAATACAATGTTGCCTGAATGCCCAAAGATCACAAGCTTTCAGTAGAGTGAGTGCTTTTTTCCTTTAGCTGGAAGTGGAAGAGAAGATGATCAGTGGAAGGAATAAAAGTGCCATTACAGAGTCAAACACTTTTTGTGATGCTGCTTATAGCCATATGCTCCAAACTGCTGAAACAGACTTACTGTAGAGCTGAGAGAAGCTGAAAAATACATATTTAAATACAAATTTTAAAATGTACTTATATAACCTGACTTATGTAGTGTTTTATAAGCATTTCATGGTTTTATTTCAACAATTCTTCAAGTCCCAACACTTATGATTTATTTTTCTTTCTCTTAGTATTAAAAAAGGAGAAAGAAAAAAAAAAAAAAAATCACACCATTATGAAACTACAGTGAAGGAAATAATTATTTGATCCCTTGCTGATTTTGTAAGTTTGCCCACTGACAAAGATATGAACAGTCTATAATTTTAAGGGTAGGTTTATTTTAACACTGAGAGAAGAATATCAAAAAGAAAATGCAGAAAATTATGTTGTATAAAATATATACAATTATTTGCATTTTGCGGAGAGAAATAAGTATTTGATCCCTCTAGCAAACAAGACTTAATACTTGGTGGAAAAACCCTTGTTGGCAAGCACAGCAGTCAGACATTTTTTGTAGTTGCTGATGAGGTTTGTGCACATGTCAGGAGGAATTTTGTTCTACTCCTCTTTGCAGATCATCTCTAAATCATTAAGATTTTGAGGCTGTTGTTTGGCAACTCTGACCTTCAGCCCTCTCCATAAGTTTTCTATGGGATTAAGGTCTAGAGACTGGCTAGGCCACTCTATGACGTTAATGTGCTTCTTTTTGAGCCACTCCTTTTTTGTCTTGGCTGTATGTTTTGGGTCATTGCCATGCTGGATTTTCATGCCCATTTTTAATGTCCTGGTGGAGGGAAGAAGGTTGTCACTCAGGATTTTACAGTACATTGCTCCATCCATTCTCCCATTGATGCGGTGAAGTAGTCCTGTGCCCTTAGAAGAGATACACACCCAAAACATAATGTTTCCACCTCCATGCTTGACAGTGGGGTCAGTGTTCTTTGGGTCATAGTCAGCATTTCTCTTTCTCCAAACACGGCAAGTTGAGTTAATGCCAAAGAGCTCAATTTTTGTCTCATCTGACCACAGCACCTTCTCCTAGTCACTCTCAGAATCATCCAGGTGTTCATTGGCAAACTTCAGACGGGCCTGCACATGTGCCTTCTTGAGCAGGGGGACCTTGTGAGCACTGCAGGATTTTAATCCATTATGGCATAATGTGTTACCAATGGTTTTCCTGGTGACTGTGGTCCCAGCTGCCTGAAAATCATTAACAAGTCCCCCCCCCCCCGTGTAGTTTTAGGCTGATTTCATACTCTCCTCATGATCAAGCATACCCCACAAGATGAGATTTTGCATGGAAACCTAGATTGTGGTCGATTAACAGTGATTTATTTCTTCCCTTTTCTTACAATGGCACCAACAGATGTCTCCTTCTCACCTAGCATCTTACATATGGTTGTGTAGCCCATTCCAGCCTTGTGCAGGTCTATGATCTTGTCCCCGACATCCTTAGAAAGCTCTTTGGTCTTGCCCACGTTAGAGAGGTTAGAGTCTGATTAACTGAGTCTGTGGACAGGTGTCTTTTATACAGGTGATAATTTAAGACTGCTGTCTTTAATGCAGGTAACAAGTTGATTAGGAGCATCTAACTGGTCTGTAGGAATTTTCTGAATTTTCTTTTTGATATTCTATCTCCGGGCGACATGGTGGCTCAGCACTGGGATCTAGGGTTCAAGTCCCCATCTGAGCGGAGTTTCCAAGTTCTCCACGTGTCTGCATGAGTTTTCTCTGGGGTCTCCGGTTACCTCCCACGGTCCAAAAACATGAGGTCAGGTGGAATGGGTACTCTAAATTGTCAGTGTGTGTGTATGTATGTCTGCGCACCTGTGTGCACCCAGCGATGGATTGGCACCCTGTCCTGGGCTTAGTTGAATAGTGTAATGCCATGTCCTGCGCCCAGTGAGGAAGTAGGGGACTAACCGCGACCCTGATAAGGATTAAGCAGGTATGATAATGGATGGATATTCCATCTCCCGCTGTTAAAATAAATCTACCCTTAAAATTATAGACTGTTCATATCCGTCAGTGGGCAAACTTACAAAATCAGCAAGGGATCAAATAATTATTTCCTCCACTGTACAAACCAGATTCCAAAAAAGTTGGGACACTAAACAAATTGTGAATAAAAACTGAGTGCAATGATGTGGAGATGGCAAATGTCAATATTTTA
>BRDA01000823.1:34783-61853 GCA_036984385.1 Crenuchus spilurus
AGGTCACTACGTGATGCTGGTGGAGGAAACCGTTTCCTGACTCGCTCCTCCAAAACACCCCAAAGTGGCTCAATAATATTTAGACACAAAGACTTGCTGTCTTGGTCACAGATGCGCCAGCAAGACGTGCAGCAACAATTTGTCCTCTTTTGAACTCTGGTATGTCACCATAATGTTGTGTGCATTGTAATATACTATATAACTGTGCTCTTACCTGCTAACTGAACCTTCACACTCTGCTCTTACTGCTGCAATGTGACATTAATGAAGATTGGCCACCAGACTGGTCCAATTTAGCCATGAAACCTCCCACACTAAAATGACAGGGGTTTCACTTTCATTGTCTAACCCCTGTATATAAATCGATTTTCAATACTTTTCAATCAACGAAACTGGCCCTTTCATATCAGCATGTTGTATTAGCCAAACGATACATCTCCCCATTTCCATGGAGGCCGTGGGGTTGTGCCAGCACTGGGCTGTTCTGATGGGTGCCTGATGGACCCTGCTGTTGGACCACAGGCTGGTAATGCGCTGTCAGGGGCCGCTGACAGGTGCAATGAGAGAGCAATGAGCGCGAGGGCAGCTGTAATGTAGAGGTCTAGCCAGGCCCGATGAAAACTGATGGCTTCTGGATTGGCTGCAACGGTCCTCCTTACTCCCCACGCTCGCAGTATTGGCTTCCAGCTGAGAGTAAATTAATGTCGTATACAGGTAAACTCAGGAGACCCACTCTGCCTCTGTGTGTGCAGGTATGGAGGTGTGTATGTGTATGAAGGGTTTGGCTTATCTAGCATAACATTTAGCTTCTCTATATTCTTTATTATTGTTAAATAAGCTGTTATCATTGTTACATACCATTCAATGTAATAGCACGATTGCATAATTAAATGTTTGATTTGCATTCTCTGTTAACAGATCCTAGACTTTGTTCCTGCCAACACGACTTACAACAAACTCAGATCATGTTTTATTCGTAGTGTATATTGGTTTTGTGTCGTTGCATTAAATGTGGGTGTTTGTGTTATAAACTGTATGTGTGACTGAGGGTGTACAGGTGACTCCTCTTCACTCTCTTTGATAGGGTGTGTGTGTGTGTGTGTGTGTGTGTGTGTGTGTGTGTGTGTGTGTGTGTGAGTGAGTGTGGCTGGCAGCACTGATTTTACCCCCTGCAGAGTGTGTGTGGTCTGGGCTAGCAGCAGCTAAATTAAAAGCCTGCTTGTTCAGGAAGGAGATCAGCAGGTCTTGGCCCTGAATTCAGACTCTGAGCAGGTGTCTCGTGCAGTTTGGAGGTGTGTGTGTGTGTGTGTGTGTGTGTGCTGTTCATAGGTATGAGTGGTATCTGAAAACAGGTGCTTGTTGGAATCTGTGAAATACGAACGGAGTATAATACACCTGTGATATGAGCAGAGCTGTTCTGTTAGAAATGCAGGTTTTAAACATTCAGTTGATGTACTGGCCAACAGAATGTTTTATTATTATTATTTTATTATTAAAAAAGTGTTGTTGAAACATAAATGACATGTTTTATACAAAGAAGAGTCTTGCATTTGGCCATGTTGTTGCATTTGATAGTGAAAGCAACAAAACTTATGTCAAACGTACAGAAAACTCATTACCTAACTCGATTTGCAATGTCTACAAGGCAAGAAAAAACACTGTGAAAGAAAAAGTGTGAAGTTGTGTGGGGGTTGAAGCAGGAGAGTGGCATGCAGAGGTGGGTGTTCACAAACAGCTTTTAATAGTAATACTTAAACCAAACAGACGTACAGCAATTCAGTCTCGCACAAACATTCAATGACCAACAAAAGACAGTGGAGACAGAACTGATGAAGAGACGAGGGCGGGGACATGAGACGACATAAACGGCAACACAAGCACGTGTAGCATGAAGACAAACAGGGAACAATGACAGTGACCACAAATAGGTTAACAGAAACACTAGCACTAACAGAAAGACTAAGGGTTAATGTTACAGTAGCTGAATGTTTAAAAATGCACATGTTGTGTCCTTTCCATCAACTTTTTTGACCATTTTAGAAATGCAATTTTTCCCCAAAATTATTTTTCCTCATGGTTGGAACCATGACTTACTTGCCATGGTCATAAATTCACTAATATTTTTTAAACTTCTGAATGGAAACCTGGCTAATAGCATCTACCATTTAGTGGAGAAATATCACTTGCTCTATAACAATAATACTTCAGCAATTATGTAAGTAAGGAAGGTAAAAGGTGTTACAGAATGTAAGGAAAAAATTGTAAGAAAGTAAAGAAAGAATAGGAGTAGAAATAAAAAGAAAGGGAAAGAAGTAAAAGTAATGAAAAGAAGTAATAGAAAGAAAGCAAAAGAAGTGAATGAAAGTAAGGAAAAGAAGTAAAAGAAAGAATGAAAGCAAGGAAAATAAAGAAAGGAATACAAGTAAAAGCCAGAAAGGAAAATAAGGAAAAGAAGTTAAAGAAAAGGAAAAGAAATGAAAGAAAGTAAGAAAATTAAATTAAATAAAGGCAAAGAATGGAAAAAAAAGAAAAGAAGTATAAGAAATTATGGAAAAGAAATAAAAGAAAAAAAAAGAAAAGTAAAAGAAAGTACAGAAACAAAAGAAAGGAATAGAAGTCAAAGACAGAAAGGAAAAGAAGTAAAGGAAATTAAGTGAAATAAAGTAAGGAAAAGAAAAGGGAATAGAAGTACAACAGAAATAAAAAGAAGTAAAGGAAAATAAGTGAATGAAAGAAAGAAAAATTAGTAAAAGAAAGTATGGAAAAGAATAGTAAAAGAAAGAAAGGAATAGAAGTAAAAGACAAAGGAAAATAAGGAAAATTATTTAAAGACAAGGGCAAGAAATGAAAAAAAAGTAAGAAAATAAAATAAATAAAGGCAAAGAAGTGAATGGAAGAAAGGAAAAGATGTAAAAGGAAGTATGGAAAAGAAATGAAAGAAAAATGAAAAGAAGTAAAAGAAAGTATGGAAACGAAAGAAAGGAATAGAAGTCAAAGACAGAAAGGAAAAGAAGTAAAGGAAATTAAGTGAAATAAAGTAAGGAAAAGAAAAGGGAATAGAAGTACAACAGAAATAAAAATAAGTGAATGAAAGAAAGAAAAATTTGTAAAAGAAAGTATGGAAAAGAATAGTAAAAGAAAGAAAGGAATAGAAGTAAAAGACAAAGGAAAATAAGGAAAATAATTTAAAGACAAGGGAAAGAAATGAAAAAAAAAGTAAGAAAATAAAATAAATAAAGGCAAAGAAGTGAATGGAAGAAAGGAAAAGATGTAAAATGAAGTATGGAAAAGAAATGAAAGAAAAATGAAAAGAAGTAAAAGAAAGTATGGAAACGAAAGAAAGGAATAGAAGTCAAAGACAGAAAGTAAAAGAGAAATGAAAAGAAGAAAAGGAAAATAAGTGAATGATAGGAAGAAAGGTGTAAAATAAAGTATGGAAAAGAATAGTAAAAGAAAGAAAGGAAAAGAGAATATAAATGAGACTGAAAGGCTATTAAAAAGTGTGAAAGGCCTGTAACTGCACAATTAAAAGATAATTATTTATAATATTTAAAACATTGAAAAGCAGTAATAATAACTGTGTAACGAAGACGTTGCCATGACCCAACATATCAAACCTCTGCAAGCTGTTAGCTTTGTGTAGAACTTTAGAGTATAGCTTTAGCTGTAGGCCACCACTAAGAATAACTCTGCTATAATATCCTACCAGGACTTGACCCTTGATTCTATGCATTCCTACAGGCCTTTGAAGGCATCTTCACTATGGTCATTAGCACAGTGTAACCTGGTAACCTCGCTGCTATTGTTTTTTCCCTGGAATTCAGCTATCACACCGACTGACTTCACCTTACTGTCCAACTCCCACGCACCTCATTGTGAAGCGTTCTCATGCTCTGCTTTCACGGCTGGAATAAGTGTCAGAGATTAAGCTTTTGTTGTTGTAAGGCGTTTGTGAAGGAGGTGCTGGAAGAAAGAGGAAAAAGAAAGGTATGACAGGGACTTGCTAGGCTCTTTTGTTCCTCCTTTCTTCTGTCTCAAGCTTTAAGGAATACATAAACTTTCTTAGCCTTTTAATCCCACACTGAACTCTCGCTCACCTCTCCATTCCTCTTGGAAAAAGTACCAATTTATTCCTTGCTGGCAGAAAGCAGGGGGCTTTATTTAGAAACTCTAACCCACATTTGCCTTTTCAGACCTTTCTGCTTGAAAACATGAACAATCTGGTTAGCCCAAGCAGTTGAGTTTTATAACTTCAGCCAAGAGATCTTTCAATTAGTCACTGTAACCTGATAGAAATGGAAGCAGACCTCGCTTGGAACTGTAGAGATGCATTCTTTTGTTATAAAGCCTATGCGTTTCATTTACAGTTGTACGTACAGATACCTCACCATCCAGCACAAAGTGTAATCTAAAGCTTGGTTCTCCTCACTTGAACATTATTGAAACTGTGGGTGGTATATTAATCATGCTGTGCATGCAAGACAGCTCAAGAACATTGGAGAAGTGGAAGTGTTCTATGAGGAAGACTGGGTGAAAGTTTCTAAAACAAGAACTGTAAGTGTCAGCAAGCTGTGATATTTGTGTTCACACTGAAGCGACATGACGAAGTGGCCAGACATTTGTACTGATTTCCAGCATCTGTAGGCAACAGTGTTGATAAAACTAAAGAGATGGTTGTTGAACACAGAAGGACCACTCTCCAGTGAACATTGATTGATCCTTCATGGAGATTGTCAGAAGCACTAAATTCCTTGGTGTTCAAATGGTGGAGAACTTCATCTGGTCCCTCAACACAAGCTCTATAAGTAATAAAACCCAACAGTGCCTCTGCTTTCTGAGAAAACTGAGGAAAGCTCAACTGCCACCTCACCACCTTCTACAGAGGAACCATAGAGAGCATCCTGAGCAGCTGCATCACTGTCTGGTTTGGGACCCATCACATCCATCACATGATCTCTTCAACTGCTGCCTTCTAATAGAAGATACCGCAGCATTCAGACCCTCACTGCCAGACTGTTCAATAGCTTCATCCCTCAGACTGTCAGACTCCTCAACACACACAATCTGGCTCTGACTATTTAAGTTCCTCTCACAAATGTCTAAAAGTGCATTTTGATTCAAGCTATATATATTTGAAAATTAGACCCTTATTGTTTCCAGGGTATGTTTAGTTTTGTTTCTATGATAAAATCTCGCAGCATTCTTGTGGAATTTTGTTAATAAGTCACTGGCAGGAGCACCAACTCCAGAGGTTTAACATCCATGACATTTTAAAAATAGTAATGTTTATGACGGAAAATACATTGAAATGAGGTAGGTCCCCCAATATTGGTCACACAGCTCTTTGTATAGCATTTCCAAATCGTTTTTCACTGCATTCAGGTGCACTCCTAGTAGCCTACGGTGGTTTACAATGACACTACGTTTGTCCTTTTTGTGTACCATTACTCTGATTACGTAGAGCTAACATAGTAGCAGTTTGTTTAACTCAGAAAGGTGAAAAGCTAACTAATACTTTGAGACAACATTAGTTACAAAATGAAAACGGTAGTTTTTCCAAAGCAGTTTTGTACACCCAAAGTTACAGCATCGTCAGAGATACTTAACCATTGTTTTCAGGTGTGATTTTTTGCAAGAATAAAGTTGAAATGCCCTACTAAGATGGGAGCTTTTGTGTTTTTAACTTACTCATAACGATTGGATTACAGAGAAAGTGGAAAGACACAATGTGTCCGATAATGGGGGACATTGTGATAAATACACTTGTGGTAAGAACTCAGCACTATGTATCTGATTTGTGGCCAAATTGATTTTGTATATGCTCTGTAGCCACTAATATACATACTGCCATGGTGAAACCAACCTCAGAAAGCCCATAGGCCATGAGTAATGAGCTTACATGGGTGAAGAGAGAAGGGAAATGGCTGCCGTTGTGAATCCTGGGATAGCATTAGTAAGATTGATGTCCAAACTTTTGCACATACCACAAAAAAGGTTGTTGTTTTGTTTTGTTTTTTAAAGTTAAGTATAACTATATATACATTTTGACTTTAGAAATGGGCAAAATATGTAATTTGGCCATTGAATAAACGTGCATGTGTTTTCTTGTATTAATTGAAGCTTAGTTAATGCTAATGAGCCATTATAGCAATACTATAACAAACAAACTGCATTATGAGTTGATTTTAAAATTCAATGCTGTTCCATCCACTTAATCCTGGTCAGGGTTGAGTCCCCTACCCCTTCACTGGTTCCAGGGCAGGGCTGTATGCTATCATAGCTAAACCCAGGACAGAGTGCCTGGGCATGCACACATGCACCATAACAATCTTGATTACTCAATTCACCTAGACTCCATGTTTTTGGACTGTGGGAGGAAACCCTCACAGAGAACATGGAAACCCCACCCAAATGGGGGCTCAAACCCAAGACCTCAGTACTAAGAATGCATGCTAACCACCAAGCCACTGTGCCACCAATGCCATGCTGTTGTTATAATCAAATGACAGTGATTAACTAATAGAATAACCTCAGTCTGAGTAGACCAAAAAATCCTAGTAGTCTGAAAATAATAGCATGCCCCACAGTTCTCATTAGAATGAATGAACCTCAGAGCATATCTATGACAGCTGACATAGACATTTAGTCAACATCTTCTGTTTTCAGTATGTTTCTGTATGCAAGGCTTATTGTGATGTCAGATGCTTCTTCCATTATCTTTCTTTGTTTCATTGAGATTCTGTGTAGCATATGTTCATTGTAACGTGTAACGGCTCCTGCTTGTCTAGTCTTTCTTAGACGGGCATGAGAAATAGATAATTAATATACTCTTAATGCATCGCTGTGGAGCTGTGTCTGACAGTGGCTGCCATCTCCACTCGCTTTCTCCTCAGCCATGACGAGAAGTTTAACACCCTGGAACAGGTCATCATACCGCCGCAGTCTCCACAGTCCCAACAGTATTTATCTCCAACTGAGCAGAGAGAGAGAGAGAGAGAGAGAGAGCAGGGAGAGAAAAGAAAAAGAGGGGAAATAATTACAAATGAAGAGTGACACGGCGTTGAATGGAACATATGTCGGGCCGCTAGCAGTAACGGTAGCGCTAGCGGTTAGCTTTAGCTCTGTTGGATTGTACGGGCAAAGCTGACGAGGCTCCAGTGGACCTGAACGGGCCCATTTGAGAGCTTGAGACTGGAGAGGCATCTCGCACACTGTCATCCTTACCAAGAGACAGCCTCTAATGGGGAGAGAACAGAACAATTGTCTCCGTAGAAGAATCACTCACATTGTATTACTGCATTTTAAAAGTGCTGTTACATGGAGAAGTGGTGAGAATGTATGTAGCTGCACACTATCAGCTCAGCTTAGATACTTAGACAGTGATGGGGAATATAAATGCATATAGGCAGTTCATTTAATTCCAGGCTTTGAAAATGTATGTCCAGGACTTAACGATTTTGAAGTGGAAATATGCGATATTTTAAGTTCTGATAAAAATTGCAATACGTGAAACAAATGAACTATTGAAACATGTGGAAATGATGCAGCCTTCATATAACATATTTTACTACTTTGTTTCTCTATGAAGAACAGATCTTCAGTGCTTAGATTTTATATGCTAATGAGCTCTCCTGTCATTGGCTATCTCTCTAGAGGGCACAGAGAGGAGGTGTGGCCATTGTGTGGCAGTGAAATAGCTGTCGTGACATTACTTATTCTTTACGTTGGATGTTACAGTTTGGAAGTTGACTTTTTCAGTAAAGATGTAAATGTTACTGCAGCCTTCTTTTTTATCAGCAATCTCAACTAGCGCTAATGAGAAAAGAATATGGTCCAATCCACCCACAGAAAGCCTGTTAAGATCAGGGGAAAAAAGCTGAATCAGTCACTAATACAGTAAGTGACATTGCATTGCTGTTTTAAATAGTTCTGTCCTTCAGAGACTGAGTCTGTATATGTAGAATGATGGCAGAGGAGACGGTGAAACTCAGTATGACTGACGGAGTGGGTGTGGTTATTCTTATGGGAGGCGAAGTACTACTGTGAAGTAGAAATAAGAAGAAAATCCCAGCAGCCTGTAGAATCCCACGCCTTCTCTGAAACTTCACATTTCACGATTCTCACATTTCTTGATCGTGGGAGATAAACTTGACAAGTAACTTATGTGAACTGGCAAGGAAGTAATGCAGGTTTGTTGACTCTCTTTTAAGTAAGTTCAGTATTCTTGGACTATGCAGTATAAAATCCATCCATCCATCCATTTTGCTTTTCCAAGTCTGCGTCACGGGTCATCCCAAGCAAAGTAGAGCAGACTTCCTTCTTTCTAGCCACCTCTACCCAGCTCATGTGAGAGGATTCCAAAGCCAGCTGAGAGATATAATCTCTCCATTGTGTCCTGGGTCTTTCCTGGGGTCTGGACATGCCTGGAACACCTCACCAGGGAGGCACGTCCACCTCAACTGGTTCCTCTCGATATGGACAGCGACTCTAGTCTTTCCCTGGTGTCTGAACTCTTCACCCTGTCTCTAAGGGAGAGCCCAGACACCCTGTGGAGAAAGCTCATTTCAGCCACTTGTATCCACGATCTCATTCTTTTGGTCACTACCCAAAGCTCATGACCATGTGAGGGTGGGAACGTAAACTCTGCCTTCTGGCTCAGCTTTCTCTGTACTTCTGTCACACCAATCTGCCTGTCAATCTCCAACTTCTTACCTTCTTACCCTCACTCATGAACAAGACCCTAAGATACTTAAACTCTTCCACAATATAGCAATAAAGTAATTCATTGCTATATATTGCAATTGCAGTATACCTTGGACTTTTGGACTTTGGATTCTTGGATCATGTAAATGCCTTAAAGGGGACCTATTTATACCTGCTTCCAATTTTCTCCCCTTCGCAAAATAGTAGTAGCCAATTAACCCATCCCAACTACTAGGGAGCTCTCCCAATGACTTTGTACTGTCCCTGACTCTAGGAGGGTGAAGACAAGCACAAGCCTCCTTTGTTGCGTGTGATGCAGCCACCGCCTCTTTTCAAATTACCGCTGATATATCATCACTGGGGAGCCAACGCGCTCGGAGGAAAGCGCAGGATTCCCAGCTCCGAATGGACCAATCAGTAGACGCCTGAGCCAGCGGACATTGTAGTGTGTGAGTGATGGGGATAGTGAGCGCCATCTACCCGCCCAGAGAGAGCACGGCCAATTTTTGTTCTCTATGGGCCCCGGCTGTTGATGGCAAACAGCATGCCCGGGATTCGAACTTGTGATCCTCTGGTCATAGTGTCAGCGTCTTAGCCTGCTGAGCCACTCGGGTCCCCATGCTTTCCAGAAGTGAATACAGTTCACTGGGGGTGTTAATGAAATGTCTGTTACATCCTTTGTTTAAACATAACAGTTTGAAGGTGTGGTGACCCAACTTTGTTTTCCAAGTTTGTCCACAACAAATTCTAGCCAATGAGGAATAAGCTCTGTAAACACTCGTTACACAATCTCTGCTTGTAGTGATACTGAGTTGACATTGACTCTCAGCAAGTTCTATGGATCAATTCTATATAATCAACAGAAATCACAAATCTAAGGTTAGCTCCTACCAGGTGACAGAATGTAACTGCTGTACCATATAAGGACATTTGAATAACTTCAGCTTTGTGCAGATACAACATAAATCAGCAGAAAAACGTAATTTTACATATTCATGGACGCAGACTCCCTCTTTTAGTGATTACCACACACTTTGTAATACATGTCCCTTTTAGTTGATCTAAACACCGAAATCATGATTTGTCAGAATGGTGAAGGCACATAAGAAGGCGTTCAGGTCCAGATGTAGAAGACACAGGACAAAATGGGCTACAGTGAGGCCCAAAATGATCATTTGCTTTATATACATAGACATGAGGCCCTGCCTAATAATGCAATGATTGTGGAGCCATCAGTAAACGTGATACTGTACATTTTCTTTCAACGTATGTTTGAGGCTTGTTCCTCCAGCTACCTGCCATGTCTGCTGCTGTTGTTAAATGATGTCTCATATCAACACATTTACTGCAAAGTGTATACCTGATTTTAAAAGGCAGAGAAAAAAAAATCATGCAAAATCAGCCCCTACAAGCTGCCAACCACCCATATTTTTGTACAAGTAAGAAGTGTGCCAGTTTCCTACATAACATACAGGCAGAATGCATCACACCTCTTCACCAGATACTTCTTTAAAGCTATTCTGATCTGTTTCTGCACCACCACTCCTCTCACACGCCCCTGATGAGACATGACCATCATTTGTGAGCTTGTGTGTGTTTCCACTGGCTACTCTTTCATGATCTAGACATGCACAGCCTTGTCTCATTATCACACTCTGATTTGCTTCTCCTGCTTTTAGAGAGCTGTCAGAATGTTACATTAAGTTGAGCAACCTCAGCACAGCCACAAGGATTTCATATAGAGGCCCTGGCTCAAGGTCACAGCAGTTGTCAGTTATGACAGATCAGGTCTGACTGGGGTCTAGAGCAGAAGCTGGTCTCAGTCCCCTTTGTTATATAGTCATGTGACATTGTCACATATCTTTGCTACATTATTGTAATTCTTTGCTTATTGGTAATGAACATACTATTCCCCCAGTTTGGGGTTATGTTTGCAGTTAGGTTACTGAGATTAAACCTAGGCTAGGCTTAGAATTAGACTACTGAGATTAGGCTTAGGGTTATTCTAGTTAGGCTTAGGTTTAGTGTTTACTCTGGTTAGGGTTAGAAGTAGAATGATTCATTGAGGCTAAAGCTAATGTGACCCTGCCGCGTCCCTGGCCACGCCCCCTGCCTTGTCTAGGTCTCCGTCATGTGTGTGCCTTGTGCTCTTGTTTATGTTCATGTCATGTCTTCATGTCCCAGCCCTTGCCTTGTCATCATGCCCTCATTATAGTCAGCACCACTCTTGTCTTAGCTCACAGCACTGTTGTGTTATTTCATATTAATCATTGTGTCTATAAAAGCCTTCCCAGTGTTTCAGTCCTCGTCCGTCATTGTATATCAAACGTGTACGTCATCCATGCTTTGTAGCATCACCACATGTATGTATTGTCACAGCCACAGCCAAAATTTTCATTTAACAATTTTTGGTATCCTGCTGTGTACTCTCTGACAGCTAAGTTTAGAATTAGGATTAACATTGGATTACCAAAACTAAGGGTCATTTAGAATTAAGTTGAGGATTAAATTACTGAGGTTATGGCTACATTTAAGATTAAGTTTACGATTAGGTTACTGAGGTTAGAGTTAGGTTTAGGATTATCCTACTGAGATTAAGGTTAGAGTTGCTCTGGCTTAGGTTACGGTTAGTCTGATTAAGGTTAAGGTTAGTGTTAGGCACTTTATAGTGGCAGATAGTTTGCCTTGTAGTGACAATAATAGCCATTATGTATTTGTAAAAAAAAAAAAACGAGCTAATAGTCATATTTTCAGATGTCAAAGTTTAAACTCTACTACCCTAAACAACATCACAGTAGTTCTGAAGCTTAAATTAACAGCCATAATGTTGGCCTAAAATTCACACATAATTATAAGTAGATATTAATAGTAAAGCTGGAAGCAACATTAAAATGGCAGTACTGGCCACAAGGTTTTAACAAACACTAGAGAAATCAGAACGCAGAATTTGACCCAATTCAAGTTCGGCAAAGTTGAGAAATGATGTCCGAACTCAGCCAAGCTCTGATGTGAATACTCACATCTTGTCTGGTTTGGACCAATTTTTCAAGCTCTGTCTGGGCCTCAGCAAGGCTAAGTGGGCGTGATTGGGCTTCTGTCCTTGGAGTTTCTCTTTGATCTCTAACCCTGGTGTTGCTGAGTACAGAGAGGAACCCAAGAGTGTAGACCTTGGTTGTTATAGCTTAGAGGAAGTTCACACTGAGAGAGAGAGAGAGTGTGTGTGTGCATCATTGTGCAGTTGAAGTTGCCTCTTTATATGTTTTAATATTGAAATGTTTAAAAATTGAAATCTGCGGGGAAAAGACATGTTCATTTTTTTTATTGAAATCATTCTTTTTGTGGTTCTGATATCATAAAATGTTGCAATATGCAATAAATTAAAATTTTTATCACAATGTATTGCACTGCTGAGCACTTTACTTGGTACATTGCTTATGATACAAAGCATGCATAATTATAAATATAGCTCTGACATGCAGAATACACTCTAAGCATTATCTGATGTATGCACAGAGGGCAGAAATAACCACGCCTACACTGACTCTGGCTGTGTGCTTGTGGAATGTTTTGCCACAGCTTCTATATCCAGAGTAGCTGGTGGTGATCTTGGGTACACCAGTCATTGTTTGACCAGACACACTCAGTTGGGAATCGTCATTGAGCCACATGTGGTGGAGCATTGTCCTGTTGGAATATGGCAGCTTAGGTCCTCAGTAGACAAGGCTTCAGCACCTATATCACTGGCTAGTGAAGGTACTGGCAATGCATGAGGTGTGAAACAGAGTGGACCCCAGTCCATAACTCCTAATGAAGGACCCATATGCATACCTACAATAGCATGATGTGTTTTTACCTGTATTGCAATTTCATTGACCAACATTGCACAGCGTATTGCAGTCTCAGTAGGTATTTTCATTCCTTATTGTGCAGGCAGAGAGCTTACTGGACCTTACCAAACAGATCTGAACACCAACGCACACATTTTCATCCTATTATCATGAAGCTAAAACCTTCGCTTAAATATGCGCTAATAGTTAATGCGTGTTCAGCCGCAAGAGAATTAACCACCTCTCGTAACGAGGAGGCTTGTTTTCAAACTGCAGTGTGCTCATCTTGCCAGTGGATAGATGTGTGTGTATGTGTGGTTAGTCATCTCTCCTCTCCTCAGCCATGCCCTTAGCTCTGTGCGGCCTTGTGAATGCTTCAAAAGAGACATCACTTCTGCATTCGTTATTCCCTCCTTCCTTCTCTCCCTCTTGCTCCTCCACTGCTAAGTCAGCCTGTGAACCCATTTGACTCCTATACTCGTCCTCTCTCTCTCTCTCTCTCTCTCTCTCTCTCTCTCTCAGGCGTGGTGTGATTCATTGGGGAAGCCATGCTTTTAATCAGCCCATTAAAAATGGATGGCAAGCAGAGGGCTGGTGTAAGAGATCTCATTTGGAGCTCTGTGTGTGTGTGTGTGTGTGTGTGTGTGTGTGTGTGTGTGTGCGTGGTTTGATGCTAATCTAGCCTGGCTCCTGCAGGGTGTGCGTTTTGGCCACATAGTGCCCCAATACTGTACTCACTTTCAGATTTCTCCTTCAATCATCTTAAATATAGAGCTTTTGAAT
The DNA here is from genome assembly GCA_036984385.1 of Crenuchus spilurus. Lineage (NCBI taxonomy): Eukaryota > Metazoa > Chordata > Actinopteri > Characiformes > Crenuchidae > Crenuchus > Crenuchus spilurus. The sequence goes on from BRDA01000823.1 coordinate 48,097, forward strand.
AGAACTTTAACATACAATACTAGATATATGACCCAATACTATTGCAAAAGGAATAAAATGTCACATTTGGTGTGTTTGTACTCTTAATAAAAATGTTTTGATCACATTTTGGCTAACACAAAAAGTCAAGAGACTGACTTTGCCCATGTCTCTGCGATTGTTATCATATTACTGCTCTCACAAAAACTCATTTTTGATATAAAAACTTTCTTAGCATTAATATACATTAACCTCTTGTGTCTGATGCTCGCTTTGAACGAAAGAAAGGTTGTGAGTGTAAATTTGCTGCCGGAGGAGATGCACTGCACACAGTCAAATGATTTTACTGAAATGCATCAGCTCTGAGCTTCAGAGAATTCTGGGTGATACCGTGTTTTATATTAATGATGAGTGAGGTTTCCTTCACTGCTGAATGCACCATGAGCCTGCACACACTTACTGATTCCATCAGAATAACGATACAGGGTACATATTTATATTCCTATTAATATTGTTTCTAAATGTTAATATGAGTCAGAAAATCTACAGTTTACTAGATTAGATGTATCAAATTAGTGTTATTAACATAAATACATCAGTAATAGCCAGTTTTTTCTCACTTTGGGATGTCCAAATGTTTGTGCACACCTCTTCTCAGCTACTAAGTTGCACCCATTGCTGACATAGATGTGCAAATGCACACACAGCTTGTCTAGTCCTTGTAGAGAAGTACTGCCAATAAAATAGGATGCTCTGGAGCAGATAAACATGCACTTACTGGCACCATGTCTATTCCCAGGTGTGGGCTAGGGATGAGGTGGGAGGTGATCATCCAGCTTCCTGTCCTCACTAATGCTCCCAAATCTAGTAGAAAGCCTTTCCTGGACAATAGAGAGAGTTTCTCCCAAAAAAAGCAGGATAAACTTTTTTTCTTATTTTGGAAAAAACAATTAATAGACTCCCAATATTTTTGTCCATATAATGTATGTAGCTGTCAGAACAAAACATATCTTAATTTTGTTGCTTTTCATTTTTGTATGGCTTGTAACACCTGAAAATGTTGTAAAATACTGTAAAATGTAAACAGAAATGGAACAAAATGAAATCAGATTAAATAACCAAATAAGTAGGCAAGGGAAGATGTACAAAAAGAGTATTTAACTAAGTATGCATATTGCTGTTGACTTCTTTGCATGGATAGATGCCATAGTTGGAGACGTTCAGAATTGATTGATATATCCAAATGCTACTTGTCATTTTACTATTACAGGATTTTAAATCGAAAAACCTAATTATATTGAAACTTTTACTATTCATTATATTAATCCAAAAACAAGACCACAAGAAACATATAGATATCACGAGACCTATTTTTTGCATTATCAAAACTAATTAAGTATAACATTTCACAAGTTATAAGTTTAGCTTTGCCTCAGCTAGCATTACTAGCCTAGTCTAATGAAGTGAAGTAAAAGTTATCGTTCGTTTTGGTTATCATCAGGCACTTCACAACAGATTAGTGGTGAAAACCGAGGTTCCACTGTAGTAGTAATACAGTCATTAGATAAGTTGATTTAAAAAAATCTAGAATTTTTTATTTTTAGGAAAAATGTCAGTGGCACTGCCTTGTGCTACTTGTGTACATTGGAGTGGAAGAGTCTAATGGTTGTAGTAGCCATCTAGTGTCATATCTGTAGAAATCTGATTGAATCACACTTCAAATCACTTCCAAACTTTTACTATTACTTTATTATATTAAACCCAGAACAAGACCACAATAATATTATTGCATTATCAAAACATAAGTGTAACATTTTACAAGGAACAAGTTTAGCTTTGCCTCAGCTAGCATTTCTAGCCTAATTATAATGAAACATTTACTCTTATTTCATTACATTAAACCCAGAACAAGACCACAATAATTTATACAGGTATCAGATATTATTACATCATCAAAATATAGGTATAACATTTTACAAAGTTTGATTAGCTTTGCATCAGCTAGTGTCATTAGCCTAACTTTTACTATTGTTTCATTATTTTAAACCAAGAATGTGACCATAATAATTCATAGAAATGTCAGGAGACCTCATATTATTGCATCATGAAAATCTATGTATAACATTTTACAAGTTTAGCTTTGCATCAGCTAGCATCATTAGCCTAGCTATAATGAAACTTTTACTATTGTTTCATTATTTTAAACCCAGACTGTGACCACAATAATTCATAGAAATATCAGGAGACCTCATATTATTGCATCATGAAAATCTAGGTATAACATTTTACAAGTTTAGCTTTGCCCCAGTTAGCATTACTAACATAGTTTAATCATAACTTGAGTCTTACTGTAACTTCATAGTATTAAATTCAGAACAAGATTGCAAACATTTTAATTGTGAAAAGAAATTAAAAAATGTTTAAAACAGCATGTTTCATCTTGGTCAACATTACTATCCAATTTATTTATTTATTTTTTGCTAAAAAGTAACATCTGTGAAGTGGTCACTGATACATGTTGTTCAGTAAAATTTTATTCCATATCTATATGTATAGAGTGTAGAATGTAAACGAGCCATCTCACACTTGAACTTGAGTTGATGAGCTTATAGTTCTCAGGATAAGAGTGAAATCTGTAAATGTACTTAATGAGGAGAGCAGAGAGGTGTTCTTCTCTTTTGTTCAGATCCTTTCTGACTAATCTTCTTCAGGCCTGTGTCCAGCCTGTGAGGTGACTGTGAGGTTGGCACCATCCCTGGTGCCACAGCCTGGTGGACTGAACATTGGCTGGCATAGTGTCAGCCTGTAGGAGCACTCTGTAACCTGGCACTAGAATGGCACAATGGCAGATGCCAATCCATGTGTTCATATCTTACTTGCATTTGAAGCCATGGTGTTACATTATCAGATGCTGTACTGATGTGTTGAGTGTTTTTCTTTTTAAATGTAAGGTCAGTGTGCACAGGTGACTGGGCTATGTTTACTGAAACAAATGTTCTGTGTTTATGAGAGAGAGAGAGAGAGAGAGAGAGAGAGAGAGAGAGAGAGAGAGAGAGAGAGAGAGAGAGAGAGAGAGATGCAGTGATTGAAGTACAAGGTACAAAAATTGTGTGCATGATGAGTCTCTGACTTTCTGTCTGTCTAAAGACCATCCATCCATCCATCTATCTATCTATCCAGCCATCTATCATTGTGCCTGCTTGTCTGTCTGTCTGTCTGTCCATCCGTCTGTCCGTCCGTTCGTCTGTCTGTCTGTCTGTCTGTCTCTGTCCGTCCGTCCGTCGGTTGGTCAGTCTGTCCATCCATCCATCAATCCATTGGTCTGTTTGATTGGCTGTCCATCCATCCAGCTGTCCGTCTATCCATCCATCCATCCATCCATCATTGTGCCTAATTGCTTGCTTGTCTGTCTGTCTGTCCATCCGTCCGTCCGTCCATCTATCATCCATCCATCCATATATCATTGTGCCTATTTGCTTGCTTATCTGTCTGTCTGTCTGTCTGTCTATACATCAATACATACATACATACATACATACATACAGCTATCTATTGGTCTGTTTGATTGTCTGTCCATCCATCCATCTATCCATTCATCTATCTATCATTGTGCCTATTTGCTTGCTTGTCTGTCTATCTATCTATGTCTGTCTGTCTGTCTGTCTGTCTGTCTGTCTGTCTGTCTTTGTCTTGTTGCTTGCTTGCCCATCTATTTGTCTGTCAAGCCCATCTATCTGTTTATCAGCCTGACTGCTTGTCTATCTTTGGGTCTGTCTGTCTGTCTGTCTGTCTGTCTGTCAAGCCCATCTATCTGTTTATCAGCCTAACTGCTTGTCTATCTATGGGTCTGTCTGTCTGTCAAGCCCATCTATCTGTTTATCAGCCTAACTGCTTGTCTATCTATGGGTCTGTCTGTCTGTCTGTCTGTTTTTGCATGTGTCAGTCTCTCTGTGGATTTATTTGCCTGCCTGTCAAATAGATAGCAGCACAGTTTTACTAATTAATTTACATTAATAACTATCTGTAACAGTATGTACTAATGCTAGAACACATCACATTCTAAACCAGCGTTAGTACCAAATGTATGATCTGAAGAAATATATAATGTAAATACATTATCTGTAGCTTTAGCTCTCTGACCAAACATCCACGATATGTTGGAGACTGACGCTGGATTGTTCTCACAAAAAGTGTTTGAAATTGGCACTGAGGAAGGAGGTCCAGGTGGGACAGTGATGTGCTTCTAATGAGATGCTATATGGAGCAAGACTGCTATACGTACAAGGTCATTATATATAGATATGTGTGTGTGTGTCTCTAGGAGAGGCCACGTTTCAGGCTGAAATTCAAGTGGTAAAGTGCTATATCAGTGCTTATTTCGCTGCATGTGTATGTTCTTTGCCTTGAGGTGCCCCTGCGGCAACACACACACACACACACACACACACACATACAGAACGAGGTGACTGTGTGCAGCTTTCTGCAGCAGGGGCTAATCTGCCATAGGGTTTAAAGCAAGCAGACTTAGACTAACACTTTCCAGTGCTGAAGGAAACTGTGAGCTGACTGAAATTAAGACCAGATAGCATTAGTTCTGTCATTATTATGTATACATTCTTATAACATGCAGCATATCTATTCCTGTGTAATTATCAGCACTTCAGTAGTGCGGGAGCTTCGTTTAGATCAATCGTTGTGCTGGAGAATTCAATGTACTTTACTCTTAATCCTCAAATGACACCAGACACTGAGTGATCTGTATGTCTGTCTGTATAACTAGTTGAATTCTATAAGAATTTCACTTTATAAGATCAATTTTAATGCCCAGTTTAACATAGGTTAACATGTAAATTCTTAAAAAATGATGGTTCTTCAAGGGTTATTTAGTTAAAAATGGTTCTGTATAGAGCCATGAATACTCAAAGAACCTAAAGGATTCTTTCCATGGAGAAAAGGTTCTTCAGATTGATGTGGAACGAGTTGCAGAACTTTTTTGAAAAGGGTTCTTGTAACTACAGAAAACCCTTTTGGTTCTATACAGAACCATTTTCAAATGACATCTCTACTGAACCATCTACAGCCCATTCCTCATCGATCTGAAGAACCCTTTCACCATGCAAAAAACCATTTGTGTCCTTTGAGTGTTCAAGGTTCTATATAGAACCATTTTCTTTACTAACCCTTGAAGAACCATCTCTTTTAAGAGTGTACAAGAGGCTCAAGCTACCATTAGCGCTTTTCCACCAACACGGAACCGGCACCGTTCTGGTTCACGAACCTAATTTTGAACCGTTCGGCGCATTTCCACCAACAAAAATATGGCCCCGAACCCGGAACGTTCGTTCGCAGCGGGAACCAAAAAATACTTGGTTTTTCAGTGCGAAACAAACGCGCCTGCGCACTCAATGCAAGGAGATAGCGACTCGTAGCGTACAGTGGTCCACTGAAGAAACTCAGGTTTTGTTATCAGGTTTTGTTATTTTGTTATCAGTTTTTGTTATCTATTTGGTGTTCTCCGGAGTTTCAGGAGAAACTTGAGGGGAATATTAGAAAGGATAATCTCTACAGCGAGCTGGTGGAGGATTTAGCTTGGGCAGGTTTTGTTCGTTCAAGAGACCAAGTGATAATGAAGGAAAAAAAGGACTACAGAGATTCTAAAAAGGAGCTATCGCGCAGTGGACCTGGACGAGGGAAGACAAGATTTGACTTGTGAAGTGAAACAAACATTTGTACTAAGAGCACAAATGCTCACAAGTAGTCGATGCCCTCCGCCATCTTTGTTTATAATTCTGCTTTGTTGATGACGTACACCGTGACGTATCCTCGGTTCAACTAAAACTAGTGGAAATGTGCGCTGGTTCACTAAAAAGCACCGAGGTTCTCATAAGCCCAAACGGCACCAGTTCAAGAACCAGAGTTATTTTGGTGGAAAAGTGCTACATATGTAGCGAAGGCTTCAGAACCACTGGAAGAATCTGTGAATGTGAAACATGTGAGATATCATTGTCTTTCACAAACCGGCATTAAACTATACGCAGCTACATGTGAAGATAACGTTAACTAAATGTTAAGGCATTTAGCAGACACTGTTAACCAGAGTGACTTTGCTGTTTACCAAGGAAGGATCCCGGGCAGGTTAGTGTAGGATAGAATCCAGAAGATACCTCAAGCTTAGATGCTGCCAAATACAAAAGTCAGTATGGATGCTTAGATACACAATACTCAACATACATTCAATGATATTAAAGTAACGACAATATACAATTATAGTCACAAGCTTTTAGTGAGTACAGGATAAGAACACTTGGAAGTCCTAAACCTAATCAAATTAAACCAATGAGACAACAATATACTTGGTCATTTATTTACTGAGGAAAATGATACAATATGACATATTTGATTCAATCTTGTGAGCCGTTGGAATCATCACACGCCACTAGTGGGCAACCAGGGCCTAAATCCACAGCTATTTCTTACCAGAAACAGAAGTAATGTGTTTTTATGGAACGGAGGTGTCGCCACATAGTTGTGGTATTATTATTATAGTAAGCTAGATGCTGGTGGCAGATCAAGCACTTTACTTGTTTGCCTTCAAGTTCAAAATGATCCCAAACAGCAGACCTTGGTCTTTTTCGAGATCCTTCCATTTCACAAATGCTTTGACTAACTGTATAAAGTGTGGTGTTTAAATAAGGAAATTCAACGTGTTGTTTTCTTCACAAAAACACTCACAACTTTTTGCATCTCTTTTAAAGTGTCTGAGGGTGTGGCGATGTTGTCATGACAGCAATCACAGTTCTGAGATCAGAGAGCAGATGAATTTAGAAGCATTTGGGAGACCAAACATTCTGATCTCAGACCAGCTGCTTGAACTTAAGTGCGGACTGAAACGCGCGAAAAGATTCAAAACGTATCTAAACTGCGTGACGTGACGAAACCCGATTTTGGAACAGTCACGTGGCTTTCCCCTTTTGATACGGACTTAGAAACAGTGTTTCGGAACACCGTGATTCAAATGAATTGATTCAGTTCGATTCCGCGTTTCGAGTTTGACATCACTAGTTGATGCTCATCAGGATGGAAAAGGTCACAAAACTATTTCTAAAGAGTTTGGACTCCACCAATCCATAGTCAGACATATTGTGTACAAATGGAGGAAATTCAAGACCATTGTTACCCTCCCCAGGAGTGATCGACCAACAAAGATCACTGTAAGAGCAAGGTGTGTAATAGTCAGTGAGGTCACAAAGGACCCCAGGGTAACTTCTAAACAACTGAAGTCCTCTCTCACATTGGCTAATGTTAATGTTCATGAGTCCACCATCAGGAGAACACTGAACAACAATGGTGTGCATGGCAGGGTTGCAAGGAGAAAGTCACTGCTCTCCAAAAATAACATTACTGCTCATCTGCAGTTTGCTAAAGATCACATGGACAAGCCAGAAGTCTATGGGAAAAATATTTTGTGGACAGATGAGACAAAAATAGAACTTTTTGGTTTAAATGAAAAGTGTTATGTTTGGAGAAAGGAAAACACTGCATTCCAGCATAAGAACCTTATCTCATCTGTGAAACATGGTGGTGGTAGTATCATGGTCTGGGCCTGTTTTGCTGCATCTGTGCCAGGGCGGCTTGTCATCATTGATGGAATAATGAATTCTGAGTTATATCAAAAAACAGTTACTCAAAATGTTTAGTTACAGTTACTGCTGTTAAGGGGGGTCACACCAGATACTGAAAGCAAAAGTTCACATAATTTTGCCTCTCACAAATATGTCATATTGGATCATTTTCCTCAATAAATAAATAACCAAGTATAATATTTTATATATAGTTTTAGGTCATATTTATGCAGAAATATTCACAAGGGTTCACACATTTTCATGCAGCACTGTACATTGTGGAGTGGAGTGTAGAAATATGGTGTGTATGGACTGTGTGGAGATGGAAGTGAAGAGGCAAATACATTTTTACACTTTGGAGCCATTACATGCTCTCGTCTAATAACAACGTTTGTGATGTTTTTTTATACTAGTGTGGGCACATCATTACAGTTTTTTACACAGCTCTGTGTCACTGTCACACACACACACACACACACACACACACACACTTTCCTACATTCCTGACAAAACTGTCATAGCCGTCCACAGTGTGAACCAATGCCTACGATGAGAGAGTGAACAGCTGGGTGTAAAAGTAGAAAAAATGAGAGTGAGAGACCCTTCCTCTTGCTTCTCTCTTTCTCTCTCCATCCCTCCATTCTCCCTTTAGCCTCCACCTGAACCTGTCAGAGTGTACATCATGAATTTCTCTTCATTCTCTCTCTCTCTCTCTCTCTCTCTCTCTCTCTCTCTCTCTCTCTCTCTCTCTCTCTCTCTCTCTCTCTCACCCCTTCCAACATCTCACTATAGCCTGACCTGTCACAACTCTGCTCTGGGGGAGAGAGAGGGCAGGAGGGGAGGTGTATATAAATAAATAAATAAATATAGAGTTGCACCTAGAGAGCAGAATTCACCTCCCAGGTAATCCTATAAAATGCCAAGGTGAGGCTTCAGCCCTCATTATTGTATCTTTACCCCACTATAGGGCTCCTGGTGTTCAAATTATGAGTGTGTGTGTGTGTGTGTGAGAGAGAGAGAGAGACAGAGACAGAGACAGAGAGAGAGAGAGAGAGAGAGAGAGAGAGAGAGAGAGAGATTCAGTGCTTGCAGCAGAAGGTGCAAAAACTATGTGCATGATGAGTCTCTGAGTCTCTCTCTCTCTCTCTCTCTCTCTCCCTCCCTCCTTCTCTCTCTCTCTCTCTCTGTCTCTCTCTCCTTCACACACACTCTCTCTCTCTCTCTCTCCTTCACTCTCTCTCCCTCCCCTCTTTTTTTTAATCTTTTATTCATGGCCCTAGCAGGTGATGAAAAATTTATGCCCTGAGTCTGGCATTGAAATAAATGCAAAATGAAAACAGAGGCAGTTTATACTGACAGTCTGAATATCTCTATCTAGAACAAGGTTGCGGCACACAAATCAAGGAGAGAGAGAGAGAGAGAGAGCGAGAGAGAGAGAGCTACAATGAGATTGCCATGATGTAAATTACACTGTGTGGATTCCTCTGTTGCCCTTAGATTAGTGTGTGTTTTGTTGTTATTGTTTATATCCTAGTGTGCATACACACACACACACACACACATATCCCCTAACCCACCATGCGCTAGTGTTTGGAGATACACACAGCCTTAGCAAAAGTCATTTTTGGGCCATGTTTTCATATCAGCCCTGATAATGTATACCCCAGGGTATTACAGCACGCACTGCTGTAGCGTTTGTTTTTGTGTGCTGGGATGGGTGGTTGGCATGGCGCTGTTTCGGTGGGTGCTGTGCCCCTCTGGGCTGGCACGGCAGTTCCCCCTCTCTCTGGCGGTATCATACAGAGGCTAACTCCCACTTGCGGCTCTTCTGCAAGCTGCTGCTGCTGCTCGGACTCTCTCTCTCTCTCTCTCATTTACTAATGCAGGTCGGTACATGTTGATTAGCCTGAGTAAGCGAGGCTGACTAAATCTGAGCTCGCACAGAGGGAGGGGGAGAGAGAGGGTGTTGGAGAGAGAGATGATGTGAAAAGTTTGCTGATGACTGGAGGCACTTTGGTGAGCAGTGCAGTGTCTCATGCCTTGTCATGGTTGGTTGTAGCATGATTAGAGCGATTGTTGGTGTCTGAGTGTAGTCATGAATTGTTCTTGGCCTTACATACTGTACAATGGTGATTTTATATACAATATATAATATTATATATATATATATATATACTGTATACAGACCCATTCCAGAAAATTAAAATATCATGGAAAAATGTATTAATTTCCATAATTCCATTCACAAAGTTAAACTTTCATAGATTATTTATTCAGGGCTCACAATTTAAACAATTTCAAGTATTTATTTGTTTATTTTCACATAATTTGGGCTTCCAGCTCATAAAACCCACAAAAACAGGATTTCAAAAAATTCTAATTTTTTGGAATGGGTCTGTATATATCTTTTTGGATCATTTATATATGCATCATTTCAGATGAATGAAAGCCACATCAGTGCAATTTTGCATGTTTTATTCATCTGGAAATGATGTTTACATTGAAGTCAGTTCAGTTCAATGGATATTCATGGTATGTACAATGTGTGTGTGTGTGTATCACTGTTCGCATCTTCAGAGCTGTCACTTTTGCTGTTTTTGGTTCTCTGTACAGAAACGCATGCTGTTCTCAGTAAATATGAATCTTTTCTAGAGATTCCTAAAAGGAGCTGAAAAAACTGCCAGCCAAAAAAACCCCCAGATGCGCTTTATTTTATTTCTTTATTTTTGTGTCCTGATTTTGCTGTATTAAGCTACATCAAGGTTGAGTGTTTTCTTAACATAGCAGCAAATGTATGACTCATGACTTCAGAAATTGTACAGCTTTAGAAATAATTTTGTCCCAAACACTTCTACAAGACGTCACATCATGTGTGAGAGTGTAACATCAGCGCATATGTTTTATAACATGGTTTGTATAGAAATAAAACATGTAAACATACAGTAGCTAGGTGTTTGTTACATATTCTAGTCAAGTGAGGTTTATTGTCACTTGAGCTTTATACAAGAATACAGAGAGGATGTTCCTCCAGGACCACGGTGCAACACAACCCACCTGCAAACACTACAATACAATAAATATGGAAGACATATGACAAACACAATAAATACACTGTAAGGACTAAGAAAATGCACTCCTGAGACCCGAGCCAGGGCTTGCTAGTCACTCCTCATTGCTGTTTGGGGAAAAAGCTGGTGCCTGGTGCTTAGGGATCTGGTCTTGTGACTGGAAGGTCACAAGTTTCTTCTCTTGGCAGGTCAATAATGAAGTGCCTTTACAGAAGACACCTAACCCTCAACTGCTCCCCGGGCGCCGTGGATAGGGGCTGGCCTTTGGGCTTGTGTGCTCACTGCCCCCTAGTGTGTTAGTGTGTATGTGTGTTTCACTGCATGAATGCATTACATGTGGAGGTCAAGCACATTGACCATAATTGTGCATTTTACACTTTACAAAGTTTGCAAAGATAAAATAATGAAAATATTAAAATGTTTGGTATAAAACCCAAACTCACACATGTCTACATGTTCAAACCTTTCCAAACTAGTACATGGCTAGTCTTTGCAAGGCTAACTGCAGTTAATCTTAAATTTACAAGACCCCAAAAGCTCAGAAAATTATTTTTTCACTGTCAGCTATTAAGAGAAACACTCGGAAACAACCGGAAAACAAACATCAGCAGAGTTCAAGACCTCAGACAAGACTCTTTCAAGAACAGCACTAACCAGATGTCTGTCTAATGTGTAGAAGATGTGTTAAACAGTTACTGTCTACGATAAAACACCAAGGACAGAATGAAGTCTTTGATTAAATATGGAGTTAGATTCAGAGTGGTTCTGTAAACTGGTGAGTCATGATTGCTAATCCGTAGAGGTGTCTTCAGAGTTTTAATGAGAAATGCAACAGTGAATGCATCTCTACAACCACTAAACAGGGATGTGCCATTCTGAATCGAGTTTCTTATCCAGTACGTTCACATCATGAACACTTCCTCCTGTACTGTGCACTGATACATAATGCATGGATCTCTGCACAATTCTCAGTGTGACATAACCAATGTCCTGTGCTGTGTCTACGAGGAGAACTGAGGGCTTTAATGTCTCACTGTAGCTGCAGGAGAATGATGCAGATGGCTGGACGGGCGCCGGCCTCCACTCCTACAGCCACATATATTAGTCATCATAAATTAACACCCATCTACCTGCAGTGTAATCATGTGTCAGTCTTTTTCACACAGACTGAGGTTTATTTAATCCTTATTTCATCTCTAGATCTTCATTACTATTAAAGTTATTCATGGGAAGCAAACAGGACAATCTCTCTTTCTCTCTCTCTCTCTCTCTCTCTCTCTGTCTCTCTCTCTCTATCTCTCTCTTTCTCTGTCTCTCTCTCTTTCTCTCTCTCTCTTTCTCTCTCTCTGTCTCTCTTTCTCTTTCTCTCTCTCTCTGTCTCTTTCTCTCTCTCTCTCTCTCTCTCTCTCTGTCTCTTTCTCTCTCTCTCTCTCTCTTTCTCTCTCTCTCTCTCTCTCTCTCTCTCTCTCTCTCTCTCTCTCTCTCTCTCTCTCTCTCTCTCTCTCTCTCTCGCTCTCTCTCTCTCTCTCTCTCTCTCTCTGTCTCTCTCTCTCTTTCTCTGATTCTGGAGTCTGGTCTACCCTATTAAAGTGGCGAATCCCTTCCACCCTGCCCCAGACCCATGTCACCAAATGAAGATGTCTAATTGGCTAGGGTGTGTGTTTGTGTGTGAGGGGTGGGCTTGAAGTGCCAGCCTTGCCACACACACACACACACACACACACACACACACACACACACACGCTTCCTCCACCAAATTCAATTATTAATGGCCTGATTGCTTGAGTGCAGCATCTCTGGGATTCTGAATCTGCCACACTGAATAAAATAAAACCACTGCTTTACATTTTCATTATGCCTGAGCCCTCTGTTTTAAATTGCAAATGCCTTCTCTCCAACCTGGCTCCAGCGTGGCCCGCCCCGTTTCGATTTTTTACCCTGCTTTTGCCCCCAAACACACGGATGCACAGCAACAGTCACTTATTTTGATTATGAGCCTCTTTTTCAGTAGAGGACACACACACAGGCACATATTTACCCATTGCTTGTTGTGTGAGTCATAAATATAATTCTATACCATAAAGTACTTTTGAAATGGAGAGAAAACCAAGAGAGAGAAAAAATACTTCTGGGCTGCAGAGATTTCTGTGCTGTTTTGCAATCAGGTCAGATACACAGAGGCATACACACACATGTGCCACCATGCATCTCTGCATCTCTCTCTCTCTCTCTCTCTCACTCTCTGCTGACCCCTCCCCTTTCTTTTTCTGCAGATAAAAAGAATATGAGGTGCCAAACTTAGATATCTTAATCAACTCCTCCAGGAGAAACTGCAATGCAAAAGACAACAGCGCTCTCTCTCTCTCTCTCTCTCTCTCTCTCTCTCTCTCTCTCTCTTGCTTTCTCTCGCTCTCTCAGAAAGTGCCACAGCTGTTAACAGTGACTGTGTTTTTGTACCTGTACTTCATCTCCACCACATTAACAGAATATATATTAAGGATGGTGTTATTAGCATTGCTAGTGAAGGAGTATATTTCATTGCTGTTAGATTGAGATGTTTAATGGCCTTTTTAAAGACTGTTTATATATATATATATACTTTTTCCTATTTTTTCTTGATAAAAGTGTATACACTCCAGATTGCACTCTTGCTGAGTTTTTATGATTTTTTTAAGGGAAAATAAAATTTTTGTAAATATCTTTTACAGAATCAAACATCTGCACAGTTCAGTACAGTTACTGTTTGTCATGTTGTCATATTCATAAAAAAGTTTTCCAGTGTGTTAAATCCAGTAAATAAAATAGTTTATGTATTTATTTACAAACCGGATTCCAAAAAAGTTGGGACACTAAACAAATTGTGAATAAAAACTGAATGCAATGATGTGGAGGTGCCAACATCTTCTATAAATGTTTTTAAAATAAAAGGGAATTTTTTTAGTATTTTTGAGTCGTTCTCACGTTAGACCTCACATATGTGAAAATAGTTCTTTTTTATCCTTTTTCATATATATATATATATTTGTCAGAAATTTTTCCGGTAATTTGTAGAGTTAGATTGTCGTTACTTTATATGAGGAAGTGATCG
>BRDA01000825.1:0-10151 GCA_036984385.1 Crenuchus spilurus
CATCATCCAGAACAACATTGAGTCACTAGTACCTCCATCACCCAGACTGACAGTGAATCAATAGCACCTGCACCACTCAGACTCATTGAATCACTAGCACCTGCACCACTCAGACTCATTGAATCACTAGCACCTGCACCACTCAGACTCATTGAATCACTAGCACCTCCATCACCCAGACTGACATTGAATCACTAGCACCTCCATCACCCAGACTAACACTGAATCACTAGCAGCTCCATCACTTAGACTGACACTGAATCACTAGCACCTCCATCACCCAGACTCATATTGAATCACTAGCACCTCCATCACCCAAACTCACAATGAATCACTATTACCTCCATCACCCAGACTCATATTGAATCACTAGCACCTCCATCACCCAGACTCACAGTGAATCACTAGCACCTCCATCACCCAGACTGAAAGTGAATTACTAGCACCTCCATCACCCAGACTAACAGTGGATCAATAGCACCTCCATCACCCAGACTGACATTGAATCAATAGCACCTCCATCACCCAGACTAACAGTGAATCACTAGCACCTCCATCACCCAGACTGACAGTGAATTACTAGCACCTGCACCACTCAGACTCATTGAATCACTAGCACCTCCATCACCCAAACTCACATTGAATCACTAGCACCTCCATCACCCAGACTAACAGTGAATCACTAGCACCGCCATCACCCAGACTAACAGTGAATCACTAGCACCTCCATCACCCAGACTGACATTGAATCACTAGCACCTCCATCACCCAGACTGAGAGTGAATCACTAGCACCGCCATCACCCAGACTAACAGTGAATCACTAGCACCTCCATCACCCAGACTGGCATTGAATCACTAGCACCTCCACCACTCAGCCTCATTGAATCACTAGCACCTCCATCACCCAAACTCACATTGAATCACTAACACCTCCATCACCCAAACTCACATTGAATCACTAGCACCTCCTTCACCCAGACTAACAGTGAATCACTAGCACCTCCATCACCCAGATTAACAATGAATCACTAGCACGTGTTATTGAAGCTCATGTACCCCATCCCTGCACCAGGGGGCCTCTATAAACCACGTCAGTTTAAACCCTTCTTTAACTCATCTTTTAGCAGCATTATTGTGATGAATTCAGTTCTTACTAAAAGATATACACCAGGATTAAGCCTCTTAAGCATCTAAAATGATTTAAATGTACACAAATATCACAATAAACCAGAACTGCCAGACTTTTTCACAGTGATATGAGTGTTTACTCCACCAATGCTCTGTGTTTGTGTGGCTTTAATGATCAGGTGAGCTGAAGGAGATAAAGCAGGACATCTCCAGCCTCCGCTACGAGCTTTTGGAGGAGAAATCTCAGGCCACGGAGGAACTGGCTGACCTTATCCAGCAGCTGGGTGACAGGCTCAGTAAATCCACCAAGAAACCCTGAAGAACATGCTGTTCTCTCCGCCGCTGATGCCAGCCGCTCAGCCTGTACCCCTCAGGCTATGTTCTAGCTACTGTCTCTGATATTCTGTGACAAAGCCCATCTGAAACTGCAGCTGACTGTTGACATGCCTATATTCTACCATTTGATCATGCAATATTAGCATCAAGCCTCTGCTGAGAGTGGCTTAAGGCCGGTTTCTTGGGCCGAGTTTTGTCTTCAACTTAAACTAATATGAGTTTTCAGTGATGAATCATTACTGACATTACAGCCTAGGCTTAATCCATGTCCAGGAAACTGGTCCTTAATACATGTCTAATCATATAATAGTAAATAAAGTTATTTCTGATGGTAATATATGTTGGGATGCTCATGGTATACAATATAGCAGGGAATGTAGAGAAATATGTACACAACTAATATTACGATATACTTTGTTTAAGCTTTTTATAACTATGTTGTATATTTTAATTTAATACTTCTAAAGCTAATTCAATTCATTTCTGTATCCACAAACATATAAAAGGCACTTAAATCACTATATTTACATTACTTGGTAATTCAACACAACTCAAGGCTTTTCAGCTATGCTTTTGGCGCCATCTGCTGGCTGAGGTGTGTAACTACAACTGAGCGTCTCGGCTGGTTACCACTATGGGAATAAAAAAACATGCTGAATTTTTTTTACTTAACCTGCTTAATTCAATAAAATATACAAATTTTAAATATAAAAAACTGCTACTTTTTCTCATGATGTTTAACACATTTACACACAGTTGCACATCATGCATTCAGCTACTGTACGTTGACACAAATGCACACACACACAGTGTATATACAATGCATATATATGTATATGTATATGTATTTGCACATAGGCTACAGGACAAATGCACGACTCCCCGTCCACACTGCTTAGTATTCACCTCAGCTAAGTTGCACAAATATGGTGATTTTTTTCTGTCTGGCTCATTAATACAAGCTGTAATCTTCTTACGGGCTAAAGCCTCCATGATCACAGTGTAATCAGTTTCCTTGCAGCATTATGAGCGCTCTGTTAAAGGTGGGCACGCTGACCTTTTAAGAAGCCCCTAAGCTATAAGGAATTTGTCTCAGGATGTGTGTCAGTGATGTCTGTCGACCCAAAGTCTGATAAAATTCACAAATTGTTCTATTAAACTATAATATAAGGGTCGTTTACATACATAGATATGACCAGTCTCTCGTCAGTGGACTCTTAAATGGTCTGTGCTTTACAGGAAATCATCTCTGAAAATTACAATATCATCAAAAAGTTCATTTATTTTAGTAACTCCATTAAAAAATATCACTGAATGTACATTTTGTCTTGACGTCTAGTGTGAAGTTTCCACAATCAGTGATGGTTTGGGGAGCCCTGTCATCTGCTGGCGTTGGTCCACTCTGTTAAGTCCAAAATCAGTGCAGCCATCTACCAGGACATTTTAGAGCACTTCATGCCTCCATCTGCTGATAAGTTTTATTGAGATGTGGATTTAATTTATCCAGCAGGCCTTGTACCAACACCTGGTTTAATACCCACAGTATCACTGTGCTGGGCAGTAAACTCACCTGAGCTAAACTTCACAGAGCATCTATGAGCTGCTGTCAAGAGGAAGATGAGAGACACCAGACCCAACAATGCAGAAGAGCTGAAGGCTGCTATCAAAGCAATCTGGGCTTCCATACCATCTCAACAGTGCCACAGGCTGATCACGTCCATGCCACGCTGCACTGATGCAGAATTTAATGCAAAAATCATGTTTTTAATTGGTCTTATATAATATTCTAATACTTTGAGATACTGACTTTTGTGCAGTGCCAGAAACTCAGCAGCAGAGCAGAGCAAGTCTCTCTTCAGGCTTTCAGGTCAGGTCCTAAATATAGTTATGAAATATAATGTAATTAGGCTGTGCACCTGTGATTATGAGTTTAATTTGACATAATAAAAATAAAGTTTAAATTGTCCTAAACAGTAAATGTAGAATTTTTTCGGAACAAATGCTTTTAGTTTAATGGAAGCTTTTTTTTTAAACGTCACACATGACGTTATTAAAAGTCCATCGAACGTTTCTTCTGCTATGTCACGTTGTCGAAACATGGGGGTTGCTGACGTATTTCCGGTAAAATCTCAGCCAGCTCACTCACTTCAGCTATCCACAATGCAATGTGCCCACAATTTAAATAATACTAATAATAATAATAATAATAATTATTATTATTATTATTATTATTATTTATTAATTTATTTATAAATCATTTTATTTTTCATACATTAACTACAGCTTAAAATGCTTTACAACACAACAACAAGAAAATATTTTTTAAAAACTCCAACAAATAAAAGAAATAATAGCAATGTCGCATAACATGCATAAACAAGCAAGCATTATTTTAATGAATGAGCAATTCTTTTAAATAAAATAAATATATTTTTAAATGAATGGAAAATGCTGAGCTGTTCTCTCACTTACTGGGCGTGACCTAAACGCGCCCCGCCCCTACATAAACACCGCCTACTTTTTTACAGTCTACGTGCCCAGCGCTACGAAACCCTTTCTAATGGGCGGCGCTCATACGAACGATGATTGACAAGTCAGCTGTCCAATCGCATACGTGAATGTGAGCCGAATAAAATAAAAAAAAATCGAAGCTCCGCCCCTCAGCTGGACCACGCCGCGCACAGCGAGAACGAACCGGCTCCAACCCGGAGACACAGCGGCGAACTGCGGACAGCGTGAGCGTCTTTTACCGCTTTAACTTATATGCAGCTCTGCGCCGGGGTCTGAGTGACGCACACAGCGGGCGAACGCGCACAGTTAGCCGTGTCTGCGTGACAGCCAAGCGTGTAGCGCTGAGAGCTCACCCGCTGACCGAGAAGAGGCCGCGAAGCTCAGTCACATGAGCCGGCTAGCTTAGCTACGTTAGCCGAACTTTAGTCCTGCCTTTTGGGCCTGGGTTGATACTTTTACGTGTTGTGGGGACTTTTACACGTTTGCAGACATGAACTGAGTCTATAATAGTAGTTTCTGCTGCTGTCAGTGTTTATATTTCTCTTCTAAACCGCCTAAATGAACAATTAGCTTAGCATGTTAGTTTAGCTCAGTGTTTGGCTTGTTCAGAGTAATGCTTAGCGTCTTTACCCAACGCTAGTTTATTTCTAATAACCTAGTCAGCTAGTAATTGTTTAAAAGTTGGTATTAATTGTCAGCCATTCGTTTATGCGTATTAAATATTATCTTAGCCTAGCCTAGCATCTGGCCTTAAACAGACCTTGCTTGCCTGGCAGAAAAAAGTCTCTAAATAAACATTTGTAAGGTCTGCGTCAGAAATAATACACTTAATAAACGTAATTGCTATTATCAACGGCTATGTAACGACTTATAAATTTTCAGTGGTCGTTATTTTATTCTGAGAGCTTGTTAGCTGCTTAGCTTAGCATAGGTTAGCATGCTGCGTAACGTAGTGCAGAGGAAACTTTCGTTAGTGAGGTTTGAGGTTGTTTGACGTGTTGCTGATAGCAAATGGGCTGATTTAAACTTCACACCTAGTTAAAATGTAAACTGATTGATTGTCCTGGTGTTTATATTCGTGTTTCTCTTAAATCAGCTGCATAACTGTAGCTAAGTGGACAGGCCCCCAGCTGGACAAAGCCTTTTAATGGTCAGAAGCCCCTGGTTGGGCAGGAGTTTTGTTTTTCTTTCAAATAAATGCGCAGTCACTAGCTGGGCTAGACAGTTTGTTGTGAAACTGCTTTTGGCTGGGCATCCCTGTCTACTTACATTAGGCTGATGATAAGCTAGAATAGTTTTACAAGACTCATCGTTCGCTATTAAGGCATAGAAAATACTGTCATAGGCTGATTGTGTGCTTTAAGGATGCTTTCACATCTTAAAGTCTGGACCATGGTCCGGACCAAGGTTCATGTGTTCGTTACTTTGTATATATTGAACCGTTTAGGTTTGTTGTCACTGCATTTTTGTGAGCGCACCAAAGACTTTAAGTTTGACACGACTACGTGCTGTCGTCATCGCTTACGTGAGGTGCGTCTTCCTACATTGGTTTGTAGTAGCCACTTAATATACTTTTTATATTCCACTGCCGCAGTTTCTTTAGATTGCTCTCTCATCCTCTCAGAAAATAAGCTGCACGTTTCACAGCATTTTTGTGATTTTCAAGCTGCTATCACAGTTCATTTTGCTGCTGTTCCAGTTATTTTACTTCTGTTATTGTTGTTGAATGCCTGCGTCAGCTTCCTGTAATTGGTCCGAAAGTCCGAACCTTCTAGAAAAGTGTTTTCACATTGTAAACGAGTCGGACCGTGGTTCGTGACCCCTTTCACACCTGCTATTTTGGTTCAGACCAAACAATGTAGGTGTTAAAGCAGCCAAAGACTTTAGAAAGTCTCTTAGGCTGATTTTCGAAACTCTTATCGCATTCAGTCAGCCTAACAGAGTTTTATCAAAGCATACAGATTGTTAGTCTGATTGTATGCTAAAAGACTAAAAAAAAACTTTTAAAGTACTAAAATCGCATCTAAAGACAGTTTCACAGGCTGTGATTTTGCAAATCACAACAATTTTACAGAGTCGCTGTTTGCAAGACCTCAATTAGATTAGTTTTGAGATTGTCCTGTCATGCTCCTGGTGGAAATTTATGAGGAGAAATTGTTGAACAACAGAACAGAAACAGCTTTTGGTCCCAACAGCCATTGTGTAAGCAGCAGTTTGAGGGGAAAAGAAAAAAAACACGTGAACACAACCCTGCTTAATTGAACAAGGACAACTGCTTCCTGTTTGGTACTGGAAATAGTTCACGTATTGGTTATTCACAATGTTCACGTTACTTGCCTGAACCAGCCCTAAAGACTTCTCGTAATGTCAAGACAAGAAAAATGATTAAGGCACCTATCCCAACCACCTTTCACATGACAGTTTAGATGATGGCAATACAGCTCTAGCAAAGCTCACATGATTTTATTCCAAGTTTGTGTTTGTCTGCAACAGTGAAGTTGCTCTAAAAGTTGTTTGTTGTAAGGCTGGCCTTAGGTATTAAAACTGGAGAACTGTGTTTCATGAACAAATTTCAGTGATTATGCAGCTAAGTGTTTTTTGTTACATGGTTGCTAGGCACCCTGGCAGGTGTTGGGTAGTTGCTATGATATCCTAGGTGGTTGCTAGGCTGTTGCTAGGCACCCTGGCAGTTGTTGGGTAGTTGCTATGATATCCTAGGTGGTTGCTAGGCACACTGGCAGTTGTTGTGTAGTTGCTGTGATATCCTATGTGGTTGCTATGGTGTTGCTACGGTAATCCAGGTCTGTTGCAGTGATGGGAGCGAAACGATGAATGTTGGTTTGAACAGTATTGAGTTTGTGTTCGGTGGGTCTGCCCTGAGATAAAACGATGTCTGTCAGTCAAGCGGAAGTTCAGTAGATTTTTGTGAAGTTTTCCATCACATTCTTCCTTAATGGGGAGAGAAATCGGAAAGTTTTCACAAAGTAAAAATGGGTATCGCGATGAAGGAGAGAGAGGAATATAAATCAAAACAATAATGTCACTAATTAATGTTAAGCAATGCGTGACATTTTAGCTAACATTAAGATGATATCGCTTTACATTCGTTTTTATGTAAAATCTAAAATCGCATGTGTTGAGCTTGTATATATTGAGAACTTACACACTGTATCTGTTAATATAATCTTTTTTAATACATATTTTTTTAACGTTCTGTTAATTTGACCAAACTACCTGACATACAGTTTGAGATTAAATGGTTTATTTTATATATCAATGTGATTTAAAAATTTTGTAAATAGCTTAGCTAATAACATATAAAATGTAATGGTGAATTTATGTGACTTCCCAGCGTTATGCAGTTAGTAATAGCCTTGCTGACATTGTTGTTACAAAGCTAATATTAAGTATAGCTTGCACATCCGTCCAGCAGCGTAATTCTTCCATCTTTTACAGGACTCTGTCCAGCCAGGGGCCAGTCTGCGGCGCTGCAGCTGGATACTAAAGAATGCTTTAGTGACTTCTGTCTGCTTTCAGGTCCCTGATAACAACACGCTGAAAGATGGCGGACGACCCGAGCGCGGCGGACAGAAACGTTGAAATCTGGAAAATCAAGAAGCTGATCAAGAGCCTTGAAGCTGCCAGAGGGTGAGGACATCAGTGACGTTTTTTGGTATATAAACTCTGCCTGATGTGCCCTGTTAGCTGAGCCACGTGCTGAGAGCCAGCTTTGCTGACAGCTGTTGAACATGGTGTGAGGGATATGGCAAAGGCCGGGGTGTTACACTGATATAAGCTGCCAGTTTTACATCCTTATGCTTCTTAACAGTTGCTTGAATCCTCGAAGGATTGTTAAATAATCACTGAAACCTTTAATGGTACAAAAGCAGTGTAATAATGTGCCCCTTTACCCACTTCTGTTCAGCTGTTGCTCAGTAGAACAAGTCAGCTGGTGAAAGCATATTCAGTGACATTAGTCTGATACAGCTTTTCATTAACAGAGCCTGTTGTCAGTCTTTGTTGATTTTGGTTGCTCATTGGAAAATTGTATATATGAGGGTCATCTGTTTAGTTCCTTAAGCTCCACCCACTGCACAGAAAGCATACAATGAACATGAATTAGCTAGTAGAGTTGGACAATAACAACAAACACGATTAAAGCATTTTCTCATTTATAAAAAACACGACTCCAAAAAATCTGCCCTGGTGGAAAAGGTGAAAGCTCGCCGTATATGTCACATCTTGTAAACCAGTGGTAAATATGACTTCATCAGCTGTTCTTACTCAGTTTACCCAGAAAACGGGCATTTCCCAGTTTCCGATACCGCTTGAGCACAGCATATGCTGCGTTTCGCAGGAACATTTTGGGTGTCTTTGCATTCCTGGTTTGTTGTAGGCGTATTTGTGGGCAAAGATCAGTTGTGAGTGGGAACCTAAAACGAGTGCTTGTAAAGGAGAGCTGCTGGTCTTAGGAGGAAGTGAAAAAGACGAGGCTTGTCATGAGCAGTAATTATATATCTGAGTTAATATACAGCTCTGAATGGGAGCTGAGAGGAGTGATTATGTTCTCGTCTTTCTTTAGTCAACATGGCACTTCTTATTGGCTGAATCATGACCACGTCAGAGTGAATCTTAATTTCAGTATGAGGTCAGCATTGATCTATACAATGTTCTCATTAGATAAATGCCTTGAGGTGCCTTTTTATGTAAGCCTTGTATATTCCTGATTGGCTGATATGGGATTTTCCATCACTAATGCTGATATTTACAAATTCAGGGTTTCTTGATTAGCGATATAAACATATAAAGCAAAATATTTGTTTACTTATGACAAAAGGGTAGGTTTATCTCTCTTGACTTGCCTGTAGAGTGGTGACACTGACACTAGGTGGAGCTCTAACATTGTTCTACAGCAGCTACACTGATAAGACTGCCTGTAGAGTGTTCACAGTGACACTAGGGGGAGCTCTAACATTGTTCTACAGCAGATACACTGATAAGACTGCCTGTAGAGTGGTGATACTGACACTAGGGGGAGCTCTAACATTGTTCTACAGCAGCTACACTGATAAGACTGACTGTAGAGTGGGGACACTGACACTAGGGGGAGCTCTAACATTGTTCTACAGCAGCTACACTGATAAGACTGCCTGTAGAGTGGTGACACTGACACTAGGGGGAGCTCTAACATTGTTCTACAGCAGCTACACTGATAAGACTGTAGAGTGGTGACACTGACACTAGGGGGAGCTCTAACATTGTTCTAAATCAGCCACACTTTTACGGCTGCCTGCAGATGTGCCTGTAAATTACTTTTTTGTTTATCAGACTTGTTCAGAAATAATTGGCCGATACAGATTGTTAAAAATGGAAATGGTCATCACATTTAAATGCATCACTATAGAAAATGCAGCCAAAGTTTTCATTGACAAATCCAGTTCTAAACTTTCTTCAAGGATATAAACGTAACGCGAGTCATCTAGTCCTTGCGATTGTATTTTCAGTGTGTAATTAGAAAGACTGTTCTGTTGTTTTGGTCCCTGCTGCCTTTATTATTAGCGAGCCAGGTCTGTTGTGTAAACGCTACATTATTGAGAATTGAGTTTTGGTGCTCCAGGGCTTGCTTTCTGCTCCTCTGGGTTCAAACCTACTTGCCAGCTGTCGTATTGTGAAGGTCACAAGTACAGTTTGTGTGACTCAGTAACCTTTTTTTTATTTTTAACTTGCAGGAATGGCACCAGTATGATTTCGCTCATCATCCCTCCTAAGGACCAGATCTCCCGTGTGGCCAAGATGCTGGCTGATGAGTTTGGCACGGCCTCTAATATCAAGAGCAGAGTGAATAGACTCTCAGTGCTGGGAGCCATCACCTCAGTACAGCAGAGACTCAAACTCTACAACAAGGGTGCGTATGATGTGGATGAGAATCGGGTGATTTTTCAGCTCAAACTTGTCATCAGCCATCTTGAAAGATCCTGAAAGCTTGTCAGTAATTCAAAACTGATGAGTGCTTTACTAGCTGTAATTGTTATCTGTAGTATTTTTGCCTGATGATGGATACATCTCCTTAAAGTGGGCTCACAGCAGTGTTGAAGCAAGAAAAATGTTTACATTTGCAACATCTACAACTCCAAATACTACAATTAGGGATGTCCCGATCCGATCACGGCATTT